>LKNJ01005734.1:0-33165 GCA_002120245.1 Maccullochella peelii
TGACGTGGCACTCTCTGATTGGCTGACCTTTCACCTAGAGCTGTCAGATTTGAGTTTGACGAGAAGGTAACCCTATAAGTCTCTTATGTAAACACGAGGGTTACGATATATAGAAAAGACAAAGCCTGAGTTTGCATTTGAGATTCTTTTTTTAGTCCTATCAGGAACATTAAATCTGCATGTCAGACAGAAGGTGAGGTCCTTTAACCTACATTTAGCAAATCAGCAGACAACCAAACTTCTATTAACACATGAAACTCCTTCAATTTTGGATATAATGGTAGTGGGAAAGTGTGAATAAGTGACAAAAAACATTTGGTGCTGATGGTGCTAATTTCATGCACATTTGATCTTCAACGTCAAACTACAAAACACCTTGCTTCTATTATGCTTTATTTTAACCAGCTTTGTTAATGATCTGCTTTGATTGGATTGATGACTGATTTTTAGGGACATTTTACAGCTATAAAAACAGCTATATTGTAAACGCGTAATAATGAAACTAGCTGATTGTTGCACCTTCACATTTGAAGAACCTTCTGAAGCTGTGCTACATCATTGTTGAATGATTAACTGGTATTTGAATCTTTATTAAGGCTCCTGGTACCTGAGCAATGATTAGAACTGTAGATTTAGTTTCCTTTGTGGTCTCTCTCTAAAACGATTCATGATATGTATGTATTCATTGTCAAAATTACAAATCATTCTTTGCAACAAGTCTCCATTTCTAACATCCATGAATAACATGCTCTTATCTGAAAACATGTTCTTATTTTGAGCTTGACACTTCATTCTTGACCTTGAAAAGACCTGTTTACAAAAGTATCTCTACTTAAAGTTAAGTGAATAACTGGACTTTGACTGGAGATTGTTTTGTCAAATTTCCTTATCTACTTTTATAAGTGTCATTTAAGTGTTGTTAAGGAATTGATATTAACTTGATAACTTAATAGGCACAGAAGTTTCAGGAATTAACATGTTTTACAATAGATATAACAACACATTCGACTAAAATAAGAAAAACAGAAAAGAGAATATTGTGATAGACATAAGAAATTTAATTCATATTTTGACAATCAGATCATATAAAAACAACATTTTCAGAGATCAAAAATAACTTAAACAATAAAGATTGATTTAAGAACATCAAAGAGGCAAAATATACTGTACAGTGAAAAAATTGCATTACACTTTGATGAGTGCAATAAATATCTGTTATAAGTCAAAGATTGTTTGCCTTGATCCTACATATTTAGCAATCACAATAAAAGTGCAGTTTCCTCATTTTATCACACTTTCTTTTACATGATCAGAAAATAATCCAGCTCAATATCTTCACATCAACATCAGTACATCTTATCTTACACATGCTGTACAACATTTACATATTAAGGAAGACAGAGCAGAATAACATGTGACAAAGTCTCCTGGCTGGGCTTCAATCAGGGACACTGTGGCCACAAACCTCCCCAACCACTGGGCTGCCAGGTCACATTAAGTAGGTGCTACTCATAGTGTTTTCTTGTCACAGTCACTCATTAGCTTGTATTTGGTGCTTCCTGCCTGGTGTCTTGGAGCTTGCAGCACCCCCCTAGACACACCTCCCTTCCACCGATGGAGCTCTGATGTCGTGTCGACACAGCGGGCAAATGCCAAACTGCTGAAGGACCCTGGAGGCGCAGAAGTGACACAAACACCGATGGCCACAAGGCAGAGTGATTCTGGCCTCATTTTCCATGCACACCACGCAGTCCATTTTGCTACCTGCGATCAGAACCGAGGAATCACAATTACAAGACTGACATCAGAGATGACAAATGTGTGCCATGTTTTAATTCGACACAAACTACTACAGCTCAGATTGTACTTGGTTAGACTCTTTCTTACCCGCTGGGATTTCTCTGTCAAGACAGGCGATGCATTCCTCGCTGTTTCCATAGAGGCTCGAGACCAAACGATTCAATCTGTAGTGATTGTCAACATCAGATGAGGTGAGGCGTTCAGGTACAGGACAGGACCTTCTGGTGCAGAACAGCCCCCTTTTCTCTGAGCCTGCAGTAAAGAGGAGAGGCATTAAATCATTTAATCTTTTTATAACAGTCATTCACTACTGTGAACTACTTCGCATTGTCAGCCCATGTGAAATGTCCTGCCAACAATAAGAGCAAGAAAAACAGGCAGTACAGTAAACAACCCATTATTGTTATTTTATAGTAAACTTACCCAGGAGGAAAATGGAGCACGTCTGTCCGTAGATGTCTATCATGGCCCACAGTGGCTGGCTGAGATTCACTCCTGTCCGGAGCTTGTGCTTCCTGATGTTGTTGCTTGCAACATAAAGGGTGCCTCCACGGGAAACCCAGAACTCCAGCTCTGAACCTGCTTGGCAGTAGGATTCGGGCACGGGAGCAGCCCAGTGCCCGTGGATGTCAGTGAGGTTGGGGATGGCCATTTGGGGCAGAGGCAGAGATCTGGCTGAGGGCGGCACGTTGGTGAAGCCCACACGCAGAGCCCCGTGCCAGATGAACATTTCTTTCTCCACCCTCAGACGAATCCTCTCCCAGACCTTCACCGGGCGGCTGCTGAACACCAGGCCGTTTCTGAACGTGCTATCCGTCCTCTCTGCGAGTCGACACCCCCGGCTCAGGCGGACCATGTCTCCCATAGCCTGACAGTGGAAAGTCAGAGGATCGAGGCAGGACAGGCCGCACCTGTGGGACCTCTCTGACCTCTCTGACCTAACAACTGCAAAGGAACAAAAGCACAGTTATGAATCTTGATATGATCAAGCCATGTTTGTATACAGGGAATTATTTTTCCATCCAAGCATTTAGATTACATCAAGTGTCACAGACAACCACAACAACAAGAAGCTGGGATGTTTTGTCACCACTACCTGAATACAGTGTAGTAAACAATACATTGTACTGTACTCATTTTGGACTATAAGAAGTGAATAATAACATGGAGAATTTTCCTCTTATTACTAATTATTTCCTCCTTTATGTTTAATGTTACTAATAAAAATTGGTTGTATGATTCCATCATTGAAATCATAGATAACAAATTCCAATAAGCTCAAGCTATTGTAAATAAGTGACATACTGTATTTGACAAGACAATATTACAATATCGAGTAATTTCTTAACACCATATCTTGATCCTCGAGGTCACATTATGATCACATTGCCAATGTTTCTTCTCTAATCTAACCGGTTGCCAGTTGCCAAACAAGTAATAAAGAAAGTAGCCACCTGTGCTTTCAATTATGAGGAACAGGTGGAGGTGTGCTGTTCATGACAAAAGATGCATATTTAAAGTGAACACTGCACTGAATCAAAGCAAATGTTAATTTGTCAAAGGGCGAGTTGCAGTAAATGATAACCCACTAGCCGGCCTGATTTGACATCTGTACTTACTGTATGTGAAGCCTTTTACTCATCAGTGGCAAGCTGAGCATTTCCAGTAAACATAAAGTTTCTAGTTATCCCTTATCTTTAACTTTATGGCACTGTCACTGTTTTACAGCACTGATAAAGACCTGAGCATGAACAACTCGCTTCTGCTTGTGTTTTGTATCTCACCTAATCAGATTTTAAAAAAGAATGATCACTTAATGGACTAGAATAGCAGCTTTCAGTAGCTTTCAGTAAAATAGGAAAATAGAGATGTTTTCATGATGTACATACACATAAAAAATGTAGCTATAAGACCTATTTTCATACCAAAGTAATATACCTTTGCCATACAATTATCCGCAAAAAAAATCTGTTTTCACTAAGATTATTAAAATGTAAAATTTTTAATGTATTACTATTTACTTATTTTCAGTATTAGTATTCAGTTTGGTAATAACATCAAAACTGATACTTTATATAAATTTGGCTACCTAAATGTAAGTTCACAAATTCACAGAGGACTTTATAAAAGTAGTACTGTAAACTGCATCTCAAGTTCTCTGTAAAGACTGAAGACCAAGAATAAATATCTCACCAGAGTTCCCGTTGCCAGTTTCCCTCTCCATCTTGAAGAGGCAGACAGTTCTTTTCTTCATGTCCTGAGAGAAGATGTGCACACGTCTGTGTCTTGGTTCAATTGTCATTAAGCAGGGTTGGCTGGCTTTAAAACATGGTGCACATGTGACTTCAAAATACAAACATCCCCTGTATCACATGGAAAGGGAAAGGGAAAGGGGAGGGACTGAGGGAGGAACCAAACTAGGGAAATTTACCTAAACCTGAGGGCAGGGATGGCATGGTGCTAACATTGTTTTTTTCTTTTTTAGTGCAAATCCTGTTTATCTTTTTTGGTTTCTATTTAAATCAGTGACTTTTACAGTAACAGTGCAAACATAAAACCACAACGTGAGGTCCTGAATGGTGTGAAAGTAGTATCACTTTCATTATTTGTCATCGTCTTGTGATTGTGCTTCATGCTGAAAGACAAAGGTTTATGTACATTTCTGTGCACAATATATAACTGACTAAAAAATACTATTTAGCAATTATAGTATATTAGAGACAATGATAAATAGGAAGCTTGCTGATCTTTCTCATAACTTTAGCCTAACTGTAACTCTTCTTCATGTGTTATTACCTATATTTGATGTTGCAGATAATAAGTCGTTGTTTCTGCCTGTATCTAACCATTTATAGTGTACGTAATTGCCTTTCAATTATATCATTTTACTGTACTTGCTTGTGTTTACTGTAAAATAGGATGTATCTTTTTCCTCTCTTGAGATGTTGTACTGTGACACTGGGTGCACAGTAACCACACTTTGTTCTTGTAAGCTGAAGTGAATCCAATATGTGAATGCCCTGGCCACAATATTGCCATTTTATCAGAGCCACAGTGCAATACTCTCTTTAGGAAATGCAATGCAATATGACCTCCTTTTAGAGAAATGTTGGAAAAGTACCCTGATTCAACACATCATGGAAAAATACCACCAAATTACTGATTATCCCTTTCCTGAGTGGCGCTGTAGATTTGAAGGAAATTTTATGGTTATGTGGCGACAGCATGCAAAGGTTCATACTTCACAATGTCCCTGGTTGCTGCTGTTTAATCTCACACCAGCGTGTACAGAGCTTTATCGCCCTCCACAGGACACATAGCTGTCATTTCTTTAGTCCTCATTGGTTGTCGGTCCTGATCATGTGACATGATGAGGACATGACAGAAAATCCAAAATTACATCATCACTCTTGGAAAGTTACTGGGCTTCTCCTACTATGACCAAAAATCACATGTTTTTTCCCTAGAAATTACACCATCCCATGACCATGATAGACACTGCCATAACTAAAATACATTCTGAGTAGTAGATGTAGTAACATGTATTACAACCTTATGGTATGTGAAGCACGTCCTGTAGTGTTTGATTCTAGGCAGAAGAAAGAAATACTCCCGGTACATCCTGTAGTTAAAAACTGTAAAAACTACAAAAACTCACTGTTGTATCCACCCCAATTCAAAAAGCATAACAGTAAGTCACATAATATCAACATTTGTATGACCAAATTTGTTCATAGAGTTCATTATAAGGCATCATAAAACAAATTGCAAGTTTATTATGGTCAATATGCTAGGAAGTAAACCTCAGCTTCCCTCTTTGCATGTAGTTGTAGTTGATAGTCAATCAAATTCTTAGTTTATTCCTAAATTATATTGAAATATATATATTTCTATTGAAATATCAGGTATGTGGCCTAATACCATCCTCATATCAGGTTTGTTCAAGGGAAGAGAGGTTTTATCAGCTGTATAACGGGAGTAGTAATTGTTCTAAAACTGTAACAACATATGATGAAATTGAAGTCTGTAAGAGATCAAGTCACAACATGAGCTATAAATGTTCCCTGAAGCAAAACTAAAATGGGTTAGAGATTTTCCCAAACTAGATCTGTTATTTGAATTGTATACTTTCGTATAAATCACAGTGATTTATCTCCTCAATTAATATAGTTGATACCGTCTAATGTTTCTGTTTTATAATCTCAAACAGTAAAATGAAACATTAATATACATTTGTAACACGCATATTACATACTCACAGATAAGATAAGAAGTGGTATATTTGTTGAAACTGGAAGATACAGCAGAGTGGATAGAACTGAGAGGATCTATGAATATTGTGAACTGACTGAGATGGAAAACAAAATTAATTTCATTCTCTACTGTCTATATTATAGCACATTTTACAGTAAGACAAACACTGTATAAGAGTTCAAGGTCCAGATTTAGATTTGTTTGAGGATGGCCCTTTGACTGAATACCTTTTTGACAATGTCTTCGTCTTTTCTGAGTACATTTGTAAAGTGTGGAATATGAGGAGAAAAAGAACTAATGATAAAATCCTCATATTTTACTTTTTTATGGATTTACATACCATTTATGTGTTAACTGAATCAGATGTTTTAACTGACATGAACTGGTGCATAAATGTAGATTCAGTTTTGGTCGGGTTATGGTTATGTTATGTACAAAAAAACAATATTGTCTTTCTTTCAAAACTACATTTCTCCAGTATCAAACCAGGAAACAAAGCAACCCTTCTTCTTCTTCTTTTTCTTCTTCTTCTTCTCCTCCTCCTCTGTGCACTCCAGGCTCAGCTGCCTCTGTTCCACCACACTTGGTCAGACATGGCAGGCCATCAAAAAATCAACTTGTTCCCACTCCACCTGTTTAAAACACTATTAATCTACTGCCTTCCAATAAAGGGCTTGGCTTTCAGAGAGGAGCCAATAGGAAGGCATTAAAGCAGTGAGACCCAGGCCAATCCCAGGCTGCATTCTAATGTGGCCTCTCTTTATCAAGGTGCCACTCCATTTCCAGATACTGCTTATTTATGATATCTGAGGAGAGAGGCGGCAGGAGGCACATAAAATCTGTGTCCAGAGGACTCGCCTGAGACGTCAGATATGGGATTATCACAGACCACACTGTGGCTGAGAAGAGGTGAAGGGCGGGAGTGAAGAGTTGATCTGCTGCTACACTGTTTCTGATGTGGTAGCAACTTTGGCAAACACCAGGGACTTTGTTAAAATTGCTATAAGTGCTCTGAATATCTGGGCACAGTGGGTGTGATCCCTGATCCAGACATCGGCCGTGGGTGAGAGAACTCCTTGTGGGCCCATCAGAGGTCTTTTCCTGCCTGGATCTTATTGGATGTGTCACAGAGACCTGGAGGCAGAGTTACAGTACTCCCCATGGATCCAAACATCCAGGGGTCTTTCCTGTTCAACAACAGCCTGAATCAATTCCCCTCGGACCTCAAGGCGCCTGTGTGCCAGTACTCAGTGCCCAACTCTTTCTACAAGCTCAATCCGGGCCTCAACAGCCAGCTGCAGGCAGCAGGGACCCCTCACGGCATTAGCGACATCCTGAGCCGCTCCATGGTGGGGATGGGCTCCACGGGCACCACCACCCTGCTGTCCGGATACTCCACCATGGGGGGGTTCGGCCCCTCCGTCACCAGCACGTCTATGTACTATAACCGAGACTACAACTCCAACCTGGGCGGCTTCTCCAAGCCCGGCGCAGAGTTCCCCATGAAGGGTCGCAGCGTGAGCTGCTGGGCGGAGAGCGGCTGTGACTGGAGAGGAGGGAGGCAGCAGTGCACCAATAGTGAGTCTAAAATACTGTCTGCAGACAGGACTCGACATCCAGCTCATCAACACATTACATCTTCCCTGTGTCTGTCTCTGAGGGCCCAGCAAGACGTGTGACCTTTTAGTGATGCCAGAATGTCCTTCGTCTTTACTAAAAAACACAAATTCAATCTAATGAGAAAAGATAGTAACTTCAAAAACATCAAGTAGTATGTGTAGATTAAATGTATATATGATTTGATGTAATGTTTAGATTATATAATGTTATAAATATTTTAAATGTTTAAGTGTAAATGTACTTTTTAATCTAATAGAAAATACAAAAATAAGAATTTAGGGGGTTGATGAGGATATGTGGCATTTCAAACGTCCAATCAAATATTCATAAAATGTCACTTTTATGTAATATGTGGATGATGCTGCTCATTAAATTGTTTTTATTAATGGTTATATTAAACTTGAGATGAACATACTGAACATGAACAGCACGTCTAATTAGGAAACCACAAATGCTTCTGTGATCATCTTTTTTATGCAGAGAAAGATATTTTCCCACCTTTCTGCAGGAAACTGAAGTGTTTCAGTGGGTAAATCTAATTCCTATTTTTTTTTCCTCCTCTTATATTTCCAGGTAGCGGTCCTCTGGGGGAGATGTCAGGCAGGAAAAAACACACCAGACCAACATTCAGTGGACATCAGATATTTGCTCTGGAGAAAACATTCGAGCAGACCAAGTACTTGGCCGGGCCTGAGAGAGCGAGACTGGCTTACTCTCTGGGCATGACTGAATCACAAGTCAAGGTAAAGATTACAGCACATTTACATTAAAGCTGTTAAAATGATGCTTTTGTGTGAGGTGCCTTACAACTTCTAAGGTGACTCGTTACGCCATTTTTTAATGTTGGTTTTATGCTGTTCTTTTTAAAGTTCATTGTATTGCTTGCTGTGTTTAGGTGTGGTTTCAGAACCGACGCACCAAGTGGAGGAAGAAGAGCGCCTCAGAGCCGAGCTCCACGCAGGCCAGCCACGCGGGGCAGAGCGGGGAGGCCTCGGAGAACGAGGTGGAGGACGAGGAGTACAACAAGCCCCTGGACCCCGACTCTGACGACGATAAGATCCGGCTGCTGCTGCGCAAACACCGCAGGGCTTTTTCCGTCCTGCGCCTCGGGCCACACCAAGTCTGACAAACTTCACGCGCGCACACTTACACACTTACACACTTACACACGCTTCTCAGCAGACCTGCATGCTGTAACAAAAGCAATTAGTTTTGAATACAATGTTTAATCAATGAGCATTTAAGCATGTTCAGAAGAGGTCATTTGTGGTCATCAAACCAAAGAGCACCAAAGGGTTCAACAGACAAACTGTAATATTTAAGCTAAACTACAGACTTTTACTTTTATAAGTTACTGTAAGAAATGATCTCTGACCTGTTTAATGTTACACTGGTATGTGGGGGAATTATGTCATATACATTGTTTTGTAAAAACAGAAGAAAATGACATTAAAAAAAACTGCATGATGCTATTGGTAATACTACTAATAAATAAAAAAGAGAGTAACCTGAAGTTATTCATGTGTTCTTTTTTTAACAGTTGAAGCTGTTTGTGATTATTTAACTTTCAAAATGAAACTGTTATAAAAGTGCCATGCCATATGGTAAGATGGCTTCATGGAACTTTCTTCATCCATTAACAAACTCAATATACTTGCAGACATGAAAGGTAAAAACAAACGTTTAAAAGTCTCACTGTAGGAGAAGAAAATGTCCATCAATCAAAACTTCAGAAAATAAATTCTAAAATCAAAAACTGATAAATCTGTAGGTAAAGTTATTTTAGCTCAGCTATTTCTAAGGAATTTGCTTTTTAATAATAGAAGATAATTTAACATTCTTGTTACACGAGACATTCTGTTATAATGTATATGGATTTATGTGCTGATGAACCACAGGCCTACAAACTGAGAAATACAGAGTGTTTGTGTGCAGGAATACATTTTTATTTATATGAAATTAATGCAGAGAAGGAAGTATGTGTTAAAAGATAATGGAAACATTTATAGAGAAACTGGCCCTGCTCACAATGCAGTATCTATTATAATGTTCCACAAGTATGATTTGTAATTATGCTAAATGCTTGTATACTTGCTTTAAAATACATTGTAAAAAAATTAAGGTGGACAATGTAAAAAAAACACCTGAAATGTTGCGCAATAAATTATTATGAATAATTTATCAAACTTGGTGGTTAATTGTCTTGTCTGCTTTTTAAATTTAAAAATATCAAACTTAACCATAACATTATTTGGCTGCAATGGCTCAACTTCTGCCTGTGTATTTGCTGCCAAGTGACAGTTAAAATTAAACCTCAAGCAAAAAGGCACAAACGCTGAAGAGAAGTGCAAAGGTCAAAGGTCCAATCTTGTGTGATTTACTGTTGTTGTATGGCTTAATTGAAGACAATGACCCCCACAGCCCACTTCAACATGAAATCAATACCAACAGGCCGGCTCATTCACCATGTAGGTTCAGTGAGTTTAGACTCCATACGGTGCAGGCAGCTGACATCAGGCCGGATTATTCTGTCAAAGGAAAACCCGATGAGACACTCCTGCTTTGATTACTCACATCAAAGGCAATAAAATACACTGGAGTGTGCCAACAATGTAGATTCAGTTCTGCCAGCTAAATGTTGCTCAAGTCCATATTGGAGCTATATGATGCAAATGTTTAAAAATCATCAAGCATCATAAAATCTTTGTGATTTATGAATTTCCAGGAGGTAAATACATGTTTTAGTCTCCCTCCAACCTGCTGCTATCTGTGATTTAGTTTTTTTGTTTTTTAAGTTGGATTTATCTGAGTCAAACCATTGAATCAACACAAAAATGAAATGCAATAAAGGTTAGAATAAGTCTCTTGATTTGTTGACCCTTGAAGACTTTCAATCTGAACAAAACATCCTAAACAGCCCATTCCAGCTTTAGAGGGCATGGCTTAATACCTCCTCTGTTTTAGATTTTTTTTTTCTTCTGCCACAGAATAAACGCAGCTCACCTCGCGGCTGAATTCTATAACTATGAAAACTGAATGCATAACAGACATACAGTAATATACACGCTGAGTTAAGTTAGTGCAGGCTCAATGTCCATTTCGCATGACTCTGGTCTACATTTCTTCAATCTGAGCTACACAAATTTTAAGTCAGCATTTGTATGATTTTGCATTCTTCATATCAATATAGATGGCGCCCCTTTTAAGATCTACGTCTCTTTTCCTAGAAACATCTGAAACCTGAAAGGCAGCAGCATTTAGAAACATGCACAGACTGGCACGCAGTACTTTACCTGACCTTTCAGGTTTAGCAGCTTCATGAGGGAAATAAGTCCAACGAGACTGCAGATGTATACTCATGTAGCATTTCCCCAAACAGGTGTGATTCAAATTTACTGTGTCGCAACATAGACTGCATGTACAGTGGTTGGTGAAGCCAATCAATAACAATGCAATATATTAATGAGGGTAATATTTTATTTACAAAAGTGAAATATCACAATGAATGTAGTGTTTGACCAGAGTTAATCTAAAGGTAATACTGACCTCATAATGAACTCCACTCCTGGTCAACAGTGAACCGCTAAAAGTTTATTACTTACAAACAGTTCTCAGTCTACACAGACATTTGCATCACTGATTCTTAACTTAATCTTGTTATGGCGAGGCTTCAGTCCCGCAGCACAAACATGACTGACAGTCCAAATATTGATATGAATATCTGTGAATTCATGCATGAAAAGTGTATAAAAGTATATATATATATATCCAGATCGAAGAATCTAACCAATAACTCACACTTCAAAATATACTGTATTACAGCACTGGTGCTATAGTATGAGACTATGAATCAACAAAACCAAATAAGACAATAATCAAATAAATCCAAACGCAAACAGTGCCTTCTATATTGTGTGTGTGTGCGCACATGTTCATATACTATATATACAGGATTTTGTGAAGTTCAAGTGAAGCCATGCAATGGAAACACCCACACTCCTTAACTAGAGCTAGAAGTAAACATGTGAGGCCTACAGTATAATTCTTTTGGCAATGAAATAAGGACGATGCCAACCAGGACAGAGTGGAAGATATTTCTGTGCAGACAAACTGTGAAGACAACTTTCTCTGACTCTGAGTGAGGAAATCGAAACGTGTAGAACTGCTGAGTAGAATAAAGCACTTGGTATTATTATTGGTACACGGAAAAACAGCAAAAGAATGCTACTTTAAATTCAACAGGGTGAAACACTTAAACTGCTGCGTTATATGAATTAATTCAGCTCCTACAACAGCATTCATAAACAGACAAAACTGCTGCAGTCGCTTTGTTGTGGGTTTAAAATGTTATTGTCCACAGTCTAGTGTCATTTCAACATAATTTTTATATTAAAATCGTCATATATATTCATCAAAATCAATTCTGTAATATATGTTGTTATGTAATCAAGAGACATGTGGCATAGTTAAAGCTGCTGTGATGAAGTAGCTACATGCATGAAAAACAATAACATGTCAGTAAGACATTCTTCATGAATAATGTTTTATCTGCAGAGGACACATCTGACCAAACATGTCAACAGGAAACAGATAGCAGCATTCCTCTACTGTGTTTTCCTGTGGTGTAAAATATCCTGCTTACAGTGATAGTAAACAACTGCAATTCCTGAACTAAAAATGTCATGAAATACAAAATAAAAGCCAGTCAGTAGGCCAGGTTCAATACTGACACTGTCTGTGAAAAAAATGCTTGTTTTTAAAAATGCAACAACTAAAATCACTCAAATCAAAATTCTGCATATGCATGTACACATCCGTGTAAAGGGGCTGGTCCACAGTCACACACTGCAGTCTTTACATCATTGTTCGGTCACATTCATAAAAACAGTCTCCATGGCTGCAAGCAGGAATTGTAGGAACGTCCTCAGTGACACTGAGCTTTCAGGTCAGGGCACTTAAGATCTGAGAGTGAGTTGGAGAATCTGCCCCAGAAATCCACGACAGCGGCTGATAAATCTGTGCTCGCGTCACTCCAGCTGTGGTCGACGGTTACGTGGCAGTGAGATCAGATGTGAGACAGCAGTGGTGTGAGGACGGGGTTTTCACAGCGGGGACTAACTGTGTCGAGACCCTGCAGCTGGCTGATGATGTGGGGTGTGGCGGGTAACCATCATGCTGATTAGCCTCTGGTACTGATACTGCGGCAGAGCTCTGAGGATGGTAGACACACACACAAACAGACACACACAGGAATGAGAATAGATCACATTGCTGACGAGGATCATAAAGAGTGTCTACCTTATTATCTGACACTATTAATAGCCATTGGAACAGCCATTAAAGTAATTCAAAGCACACAAGAACCCCTCCCTTTAGAAATGAAACCAATCCCATGTGATCATATTAATCTGTTATGTAACTTCTGTATTTAATTTAAATTTAAGATATTTCTAAATTTAAAGTGTTTTTTATCAACATGCATTGTATAAAAAAATGTAAGATGCCTCTCTTACTGCTAAAATGTGGCCTGAGAGATACAGAGTTACAGAGTTCTGAACTTGTTCTGTGTCTCAAAATGTCAAACACGAAAGGAAAAGCGAGCTGGTTGTAGCATCTTTTGAGTCCCTTCACTGTGTGGATCTCATCATTTTGCAGCCCTTTGAAGAAGGACCCTCGTGAAAAAGCAGTCCATCCTTACGAAAATAAATTTAAACGGCAGCAAAACAAAATCATGGCCGTAAAAATGCCAATACGCTGTCCGGCACAATGCATGTCTCTCCAGCCGACCATCCAGATGGTAATTAATGAAAAGCGGGCCAGCAATGCACTTAGTGTGTAGCCACAGTGACAGTGGAGAGGATTCAATAGACATAGATCAGTGAAAGGTGCTGATCGCCTGTGGTCCTACTAGGTTGGACACAAAGGAGCATTCATGTCCCGCAGGCACTTCATCTTAGTTCATATTCCGACTCCAATGGGCCAGCCTGGCTTATGGCTCTCTGGGGAGCGGAGCAAGATTACTGTGATCGCTCTCACACACTGAATCCCCCCCTCTGGAATCACCACATAGACACATATACACTTCCACACGCTGAACAGTACAGAAACAAACTCACTGGCACTCTTACCATTGAGAAGGATCCGAGTCAATGGTCGTTTGTCTTCAGTGAGAAGAACAAGAAAACCGGCTACAAGAAAACACACCACAGTTACTCTACATGGCTGGTTTGTTTGCCTGCGCGGTATACATGTTATTGAAACTGTTACCTTATGGTCTCCCATACAGATATTGGGGCCCACTGTGTCGTACACAACGATCTTCTCACCGTCACCACTCTGAAAAGAAGAGTGAACTTTTAGGCTATATCATCTAGTAGACAAGTAACAAAGCAAATATGAACATGTGGCATTAAAGCTTACATCTATCTTCTTTTAGTTAAAATGTCACAATTTTAAGATGAGACTGGCACATTTGCCTGGGTTGAACAACATAATGACAATGCCAAAAAATTTTATTCAAACCAGAGCCATTACACAGGAAGTGACATGTTTTCCACCATTTTGTTTCACACTTTGAAATCAACAGCATAATGCTAATAGTGGATAATACACTTCAGTACTTTTGCTAAACCGCTTAACAGGGTTTTGTCAGAGTGAAATAACGGTTTGATGTTACATTTTACTTTTTCATACTTTTAATACTCTGACTTCTACGTGGATAATCAACTGGTGAGGATGCTGACTTTTTGCCTGGGACGCAGCTTTAGCCTCAGAGTCACAGAAAACACTGTCTTACCATATACGTAGGCATTACGTGCAGATTTTAAAGCCAGTCAGCTGAAAATATTAAAAAGTCAGAGACAGTTTCTTCAACAAACTCATGAAGCTACCGTTAGCTTATTTAGTTAGCTAGCTAGTTACAGCTGATAAAGTCTGCCAGCGACAGTCGTAATTTCAGCTGGCGATCGACATTCACCGGCTAGAAATGACAAGCCTGTTTTTGTCTGCCTCTGTCTGAAATCAAGGACTCATTGTTACTATCAATTTTGAGTGGTAAATCTGTCACTGTTATTATAAACTTATTGTTACTGTTAAATGAATATGTGCCGCGTGAGAACGTGAAGCTTGATGGGCGTAGCAACAGTAACTAAGGGGTGCGGGGCGTAGCAAACGTTGACGCAATCTCCTGCACTCTATCCGAGGCAGCAAAAAAAGCCAAAAAGGCAAAGTCAGAGAAAGTGCTCAAAACAAGGGTGAATATTTCAAACAAAAGATAAGGAATATAAAGACAGGACGCTTCATTTGGACAGCTAATGCAGTAGCTAATAATAGTAAGCTTTAGTAAGTTTTTAAGATAAATTACATTAATCTTGTAATAAACTCTCTAGACATGTGAGAATGCAAATATTCGTTGGACAAAGGTGTCAGAAAAGTCCACTAGCCACTTAGCCTTATCTAACAACCTATTAAGAAGTTGCAATACAACACTATCAAGAAGTTGCAATCTTGTATTAAACTCTGTGTATATATATAAGCCTTTTTTTTTTTTTACCAGGGAATATATTATGCACTTTGTGTGGAGGTATAAAGAAAAAAAGTTATGAATTTCAGATTCAGATACAATGATTGTAAGGATTGACTGACCTTGTGGATGAATTCTTGGGCTGTGTGTGACATGAGGATACGATCACACCAGGCAGGACAGCGAGTGTTCATGTACTGGGTCGGTTTAGTGTACTCTTCACTGTAGGGGTAGCTGAGAGAGACAGTGCATTTAAGGGATAACAACACAGGTGGGAGTTTATACGCAGTAAGTTTGCAGCACGTAGCTCAGTTACAAGTCTTACCTGGGCGGAAACTTGATGTCCTCTTCCCTAATAACATCATGAAAGGCTGCGACTTCTTTGTCATATTTCAAAAGCTGAGGGATACAGGCCATTACTGATTACAGGCAATCTCAACACATTAAAAACAAGCATGAGGTGAGTGAGTGCAACTTGAGCACGGGTGAAAACCCAGTTTACTGTCAGAGTTATCGCAGTTTTGTTTACCTCCAAGCTTTTGTATTTACTGTACTGTCATTCATAGGAGTCTGTTTCCGCTAATAGGATCTAATCTCAAATCTGCGAAGAAATGTCAGATTGTTGCTAAGCAGCCTGCTGTATTTAAGGTAATAGTCACAGCTGTGAGGCTGTGGTGTAGCTGAAGGGATCAGTGTGGGTGAGAGTTGAAATTGTGTACTCACCGCTCTGCCGTTGTCCTCCCTGAAAACTGCCTGGTGCAAGTAGGCAAACAGCTTCTCCTCAATGTGGAGCAGCACCTGCAGGTGAAATGAAGGCAGGTTAAGTGAAAGCAGCACTAAAAATAAAATGTCCGTTGTTGTCTTAACTGAACTGGTTTTAATCACCTGGTGGTCATTGTCTTTTTCTTCGCAGATGATTTTCTCCACTTCGTTGCTGCTGTCCTTCTTCACTGTCTGCATATCTGCCGAAGTGGACAGATGCTGCTCACAGAAACACAAACACAGGGAAGGGTCTACGTCACAGTGCCAGGCTATACACATCCCTGTCACCTGAGCTTCAGGAGAAATGAAAACTGTTACATACCTGGACCACACTAAGTGTGTCCAGACGGAAGTTGAAATCTCCAAACAGGAAGAAAGGCAGAGGAGTGTAGCGGCTGTCTGATATTCTGGAAGGAAATAGCACTGTCAGCAATCACACAGATGTTTGGGACTTTTTCTCTATTAAACCTCACTCCTCCCTTCAAAAGTCAGAGTTTATGTAAATTCCTGAAATATCCTGTTTACGAGATAGGAAAGGCTTTATGATAGCAGTTAGCCAAGACTGTAAGAAACATACTCGTAGAGGTCATTCAGTCAAGGAGTCTTAAATGATTGGGGGGGTTTTTTGTTTCAATAGTGTGTATTTGCTGTCATCTTGTACATTTTACAGTGTTTCATAGTTGTGTGCAGCTGGACATCTGACCTGTTGATGACATATCTGAGAGCGTTTTTGCGGTTGGCTGAGTAAATGGAAGGACTGGAGTTGCAGGCAATGAGGTTGGAGGCATCATGGAACAGGTGGACATTGACCAGGTCCAGACCTCTGTGAAGAACACACAAAAACACACAGACAAAATATAGTGATATGTGGCAGGTGGAGAAACAGGAAACAATCCGATAACACCAAAACCTGACATCTGATAGGTGAGTGTGTGGGTGTGTGTGTGTGTGTGTGTGTGTGTGCCAACACGGGTGTCACTTATGAGGAGCTTTCTTATCAATGAGCACACTCGTGTTAATGCTGAGTCTACAAACAAGCACATTTGTCTTTTGTGCCGAGCGCTCACTCCTTTTCTTTGGCTGTCACTGGAAAACAATTAATGTGCATCCAACCAACGGGCTGTGTTGACTCACAGCGTGATGTTGTGGCACACAGATTGTGGGCTCCTTTTGTTATGACCCCCTGGTAGCAACACAGCAGAGCAAATAGAGACTAAAGTTCTCAGAAAACACAGGCTGCAGCAGCAGCAGCACTGTGTGATTTATTCAGGGCTATTTTCTAGCTCAATTTCAATTCAGTGGATTCAAAACGCACATTATAATTATACATTCTTTGCTAATTAAATAACAATGTGTTCACAGTCCTGTAACATTCAGCATATGGTCTGGGTCTACCACCATTCTGCATTGGCTGTGTACATATTTAAAATAGTCATAAATAATCATTTTTTGTTTAGTCGCCAAACTCAATGAATAATTTCAAGGTTTTTCATAAAACATGCACAGAGTACAACACAGAAGTAAAGAGTGATTGTGGTGATGAGAAAACAGAAGGTGTGAGTTTGAGCCACTGCAGTAGCAGTGATTGTTTCTGAACGTGGTGAGAGCTCAAACAACTCTGAGGGAGGGCTGGGTATTGTACCAAAATATGAAATCAAAATTGGGCATCAGATGTCTGGTTAGATATTTACTGACTACATGTAACTTTGCCAAGTTCTTCAGCGACTTTTGACATTTTGACATTTAACAATTGAACTTTGGCTTTTGTGTTAAACCTGCATTAACTGATTTTTGGCTTCCAGCAAACAAGCTGCACACACAAAATTGGCATATTATCACCTAGTTAAGTTGATATGTTGAACTAAACAATCAAACTTTATTTGTATAGCACCTTTCATACAGGTTAGGCTAGTTCAAAGTGGTTCACAGATGATACAATAATAAGACAGAACAAGTGTAGAACGTAAAAACAACGACAACAACAACAACTAGCAGACTGGTGCCAGAGGACCTGAGGGCCCGTACTGGTTCATACACCGTCAGCATGTGAGACATAGGTATATACCACAAAGTGCTTTAAAAAACAATTAAATTAATTTTAAAGTCAATACAGAAACTGACAGGCAACCAATGTAAGGACTTTAAAATAGGTGTAATGTGTTCTCTCCTTCTGGTCCTGGTCAGTACTCTGCAGAGTTCTGGATCAGCTGTAGGTGAATTATAGCTTTTTTGGGTAGACCAGATAGGAGAGCATTACAGTAGTCCAGCCTGCTCGATATTAAAGCGTGCATTAGTCTCTCTGTGTCACTCCGAGAGAGAAATGGTCACACTTTAGCAATAACTGTTAGCTAACAGTTGCTTATTTACACATCCAGCAGATACAAAGCAACATTAGCTTTCATTTGGAGTCGTGTTCCTGGCGACCTGATAAATCTAAGTCCAACATTGACTTTCCCTTTAGCTCTGTTTTGGTCTCCACAAACTCCTGAGGGCAATATTCAGTTGCTAAATGCTCCACTTTGTTCATTAGCTAGTTGCTAACTTTGTTTGCCTGCTGTTTTGGGGCTGAGCAGGTAGTGTACAGTGGGTTTCTAGAGCTTTTTGGTTAAAAACAGCTGCCTACTGTGTCTGAAAATGCAGCTGATGCGAGAAGTTTAAGTGAAGCAAAACAGTAAAATTGCAAGTCGTACAAACAAAACAATAAGCTAAAAGATGCTAAAACGCTGTGTAGAGCTGAGCTGATCTGCAGAATCGGGTGATAATTATGTGTGGATTCGTCACTAAGAGCAGCCCCTGTCACATACAAGTAGTCATGTGAGCCACTGATAATACAAAAATATGAATAAAATGCTGCTTTAAATTATAAAAAAATCATAAAGCTCAAAGTAAGGAGTCAAAAAAGTATAATTGATAAAATATTAGTATTGACACTAGTATTAGAAGTACAACAAACAGTTCTAGAGAAGCCCAGCCCTCCTCTGAGGTGGCTACTGAATTGGAAACTGAAAGGAAAACAGACTGTCCTTTGTCTGACAGGTAAATCATTCATGATTTAATTACTTTCATTTCTCATTTCAGAGACAGTTATTCTATGAAACCATACCTTCTTTGTATCTACGTATCAAGGTCATCTCAAGAGTTCTGCTAGTTTTGTCCTAAAAGTGGGTGTTACCAGTTATACCTGGATTTTTTTAAAATCAAGATGAGGTTAGTGTACAGTACGTACTGGTTGTGTATGATCCAGCGGGTCCTCATGAAGCCCTTTCTGGACCACTTGAACTGCAACAGAGACAAATTAGAGTGAGTCACTAAACAGCAGTGAGCCGTGTCTTTGAAGGGCCAAACTGATAATTATTGATTCTTTCACATAATTTGTCTCATCTCCCTGTCAGAGCAAGCAGACAGCCCCTACAGCCCCAGTAGACTCATTTGTCCCAACATCTTCTTTTGGCCCTCATGTACCCCTCCCTACACCTGCACACACATACACACACACACACACAGGCATACATGCATGCACACTTGTGCTTATATACTTACATCTGGCCAGAAATTCTTTGGGAATTTTTCTTTCTCCACTGTGGCGACCCTGTCCTGAGAGCCCACGTGCTTGTTCTGCCCCGACACTGCTTTAAAATCTTTAACTGTGAAAGGGGGAGGGGGGTGTGACATGTAAAAGAGTGAGAAAACATGCAAACAGCAATCAATAAACTGGTGTTAACCTCATCAGAGCGGCATACGTGATGAGGGGATCTATAAGCGAGCCATTAGACTGTGTTTGGTGAACAACAATCGGTTTGGGCCACACAGCGAGTGGCAGCTACAGGATGTTTATGGTTCTTCCATGAGCTTTTCTGAGGAGCTTTTTCACGTCTAACGTGACTTGACTATGCAGCAGGAAAAATAACAGCTCCACTTTAAATTCAGGCTCTTTGCAAATATTTGACCAAGAGAGGTGGCCATCAAACTGTCATTACACACAGAGAAATGACCTGAAAATCCTGATATTAACAAAATGACAAGAATCTTGCCAATCATATGCAACATTGCTTTGACTGAATTGAAAATATGAGCCATTAAGAGCCAAACTAGTACAGGATACAAGGGGGGTGGTTTATGTTGAGATCTAAAATCATCTCATTTCTTTCAAGGAAAAAAGTAAAATGCAATATGAATCCATCACCAGCCGACAAACAAGAAAATTATACAAATCAATGCAAAAGTCATGCAGAAGGAGTAAAGTTTTTACCATTAAAATCATACTGATAGATGTTTTTCAGTGTCTTGTGGATGAAGTACATGCTCCCCAAAGCCTGTGGAGAGAGAGAAATACAGAACAGAAATTCTACAATATCTGATAAATGAACCTTGCAACCGCACAAAGGAAAGTTATAAATATATAAAATCAGTTTCAGTTTAACCACCCAGTGTGCAGCTGTGCTAAGGATCTAAGAACTTCATAATGAAACCATACCTGTGCCTTTCATATTTCCAGTTTCAACACATTTCAAGACATTAAACCTAATAAAACTATAATATTCAAGCGTTTTAAATGGATCAATTGCGCTCTGTCTGACCCATTTGGAGTGGTTTCACAGCAGTGACCCACAATGAAATATGGCAATAAAAACAGGAGAAATCATCTTAACTCAACCTCTGAGATGATGAATTGAATTGTTCATTTCCCCATCATGTGAGCTGAATTTGGAGCCTCGTATTGAACGATCCAGTGCGACACAGTATATTGTTGCTCTCCCAAAGACACATGAAACTTTAAAGAATAGAGACGTTCAAAGTGAACACGTAACTGCACAACACATCCACATACTGCCCCTCATGCACACACTTCAGCACCCAATCATCCCTGACATGAGGCTGACAATTTTTAATGTACTAACTGCCTGCTCCACTGATCTGATTAATCATGCCCTGTGAGATCAATAAAGACAGAAAATTAAAACAATTTAAAAGGTATTAAGCAGTAGGCCTGCTGTCTGCCAACACCGCCGCTGTGACTGGGGGCTGAAGAAAAATCAGCCAGCTCTCAGAGGGCTCGGGGCGTGACGGACTGCTGTGCAACACCCCCCCCACCCCCCAGACACACACAAACATCCAGCCAGCATGAGAGATCTCTCCCTGAAGAGATCATTTATCTTCAGTGCCAAAGTCATCCTCATTTAATAAAATGGAAGAGTCTCCGTGGTCAGCTCCAGTGAGCGGCAATTAGCGACCAACTTGTCCAAACTAAGGTCAGAGCCAGGGAGCTATTTGAACAAGCCTGATAGAGTCGTTAACTTGATGCTAAACGCTGACTAAAGAATGCTTCTGAGCAGCACGTTCAAAAAAACAAAACAAAACAATAAGAGCAAATTCTTGTAGGGAATTCAAGGACTATATTCTGATAATTAGCTCAGGAAAACTGATCTATATTTGGGCCTAAGGCTGGGCAATAAAATGTTAATGAAAATTATCTCGAAAGAATTTTCCTCGATAGAAATATGACAAATGTTCGATATAATTAAACAACCCATACACCAGGAAAGGGGGGCACTAATGCACCTTAAACGCTAGTTGCCACCTGCCATTAAACAGAAGATGACGGACAGCCGAACACAGCGGCTACAGGCTTGCAGATGGAGCAGAATCAAAATAATAGCGGTAGGCGAAATGAGCGACACCGGAGAAAACACGGCTCCAATGACCAGCTCGAAGCAGGACGAAGCCACCGTTTACAGGAAAGTTACTCAACTTCAGTTGTTTAGAGGTATTTTGGCTATTTACAGTCCGACAAAAAACAGCCAGCTAAGACGGGAAAACACCACAAACCTGTTTCATCATTTGAAACAACATCCCCCATTAGAACACGCCAAAAGTAAGAAATTATAGTCTCAAACGAGTGTTGTTAGTGGACCCTCGACAAGCACCAGTAAGTGCGACTACCCAGCAGCAAACTATCGTATCAGCATTTTCCCTGCACCGTGCCTTATGACAAACACAAAACATTTACAAAATGTTTAAAACCATCTGTACAAAGGGTTCTGACAATAAAAAATAGTTGAAAACCACAATTAACCATATGGTTTCTTCAACTTTCACTCAGGAGCAAAAATCAGCCTTTAAACTTGAAAGAAATAATGATTTGACATTTATCGTGATAATTATCAATATCGACTGATAGGAATATTTTTTTCATGAGAACATTTTTGACCATATCGCCCAGCCCTATTTGGGCCTAGTTTATATTGGACCAGTACAATGTCTGTGTTTGTATGTGTGTTTAAACAGTACAGCAAAGTACACACACACACAGATACACATTCTCCTCCACATACTCTGCCAAACACCTATCTTCATCAATCAGAACTGTGCACAGTTTAATAAAAAAATATTGACTTACAAGTGATTTTTTATCAAAACACCATTTGTACTGGGAATGCATGCAAGTCTGCCCCCGCTACTCCTGCAGCCCCTCTGAAAGGAGAACCCCCCAAACTCTCTCTTGGCCATATAACTGATGATCCGCAGCCAAGGGGAAACAAATTGAAAATCAATGCAGGTGGCACAGACGAAATGAGAATGAGGCATTAGGAGAGGTGAGGGGGGCTGCAACCCTCTCAGGGCAAACAGTGGAGGGTGCGAACACTCGAGCGCAGGGGAAACTTAGTCCCAGCTGTCTTTCACCCCCCCTCACACTTTATTTATCGTGCTCAAATGGGCTGGGATCAATAGTTTTAATCTAGAGTTAAATGTATTGACTTTGGCCTGTCTCCCCCACACCTGGCCATTGACTTTCCCCTTTTTACTTCACATACCTTCAGTCTACAGATGCAGCCATTGACCCCTACTGTCAGACGTCCAGTGTGGGGGTATCACATGGGAGGAGTAAGGGTTAATAGTTTAAGAAATACTCAGCCACTTTTCTCAACTGGGGAGGTGTTACTCTCAACCAGGGCAGAATTCCAGTGAAACTAATACTGACAAACCCGTTATGAGCGACTACGAACACAGTTCCACAATTCCAAGAAAAAAGACTGAAAACTTGCTTGTGCCATGTGAGGTCACTAAAAAAGACGTTGGAAGCAAGAAATGGTTTTCACGACAGGTGTGGAGACTGAGGCTGAGCCCATGACCCGAGCAGACTTCAGCTATAGAGACAGACCCTGGGTTCAGCGATAGATGACGATAAGAGATGCAGGTAGAGGCATGAGTGACAAGTAACAAACCTGTCTTTAAGAACATCTCCATTGTCTGTGCTCATACTGTGTAACTACTACAACATTGTTTTATACTGTATCTTTGTGACCTATGTCACTTACGTAATGCTGTGGTTTTGCACGGCTGAGATTGTGCAGTGAGGCTTGATGTGTAAAACCCAACACACACGCACAGTCAGATTTAAGACATTTTATGAACACACTGAATTGAACTCTAATCTCACTGATTTTTGCTAACATTTTTCATGTTTTTATATTTTCTTATTTTGCAAAAAAAAATTCTAGTAATATACAAAATCTAATAAATTATAGGCATGTGCAAATTTAATCTATCTTGATCAACCTTAGTTATCACATGCTGTCAGTATCAGGGAGCTCTACTTTATCCATATTTTTCACAGTGAAACCATACCTTCAAATTGATGAAATACACAAGCATAAACAAAACCAAGAGTGCAATGACTAATGCATATGCACATAACATGCGATCTTAGTAAAAAGGACTTAATAACATTCTGACATGGCCTAAAAATGCAGTCAGATGATGGCTGTTTTCCAATCCAAAATTTGTGCTAAACTGTAGGCTATGACGTTTTCTGATGCTCCACTGAGGTCTACGAACTCTTGCTTTTCCTGAAGTGTTGACAGTGAGCAACCACCTCCTGCTTTTCACTACCTCTGAGCACTAACATGGAGGAGGACCCCATCTAGTGGAAGCGCATGTGAACTACTCTGACTGCGAAGTTGGTGTGTTACTTACTGTGAAGCTGTCTTCTGCTTGGAACTGGTTGTCCACATAGATGCAGACCCTGTCAAAGTCTTTCATTTCCTTGCTGGACTCAATGCTCCTGGAAACAACAGAGCACAACGGAGCGACCATTAGACAAGAGAGCGAAAAATTCCCTTTAACAAAGATTAGATAATTGGTAAGAGCCCTATTTGAATGTAAGGAAAATTTAAATATAGATAGGACTATCTTTTTTTAAAGTTTGTGATAATATTCAAACACATGGTGAAGGAAGAAGAGGACTTTACTGAGCAACATGGATCATGAGTGACACATTAGTCCTACCAAAAGAAGTTTTCAGCGTAGCCCATGTTGGCCATGTAGTCCTTCCCTCCCACCTCCTGGAAGTGCAGGGCGATGAACTGCGGCTTGTAGCTGTGGATAGTCTGTAACAAAGCAGCGCAAACAGGTCTCATCTACATGGTGTTACATCACAGAGTAATGAGGAGTGAAGAGGGTCAACACTATGTTACAGGATGAAGTCCACTATCCATTAGGGGTCATGTGGAGTTTTTCTGTTATTGAATTTCTGTGCTAGGTCTGGTGTTGCTATGTTATCAGTACAGTATCCGTTTTCCAGAGGAACATGGAGCTGTTGTGCACGAAAAATATGTGACACTGCCAAACCAGTAATGAGTGGAAATATCATGTCTATGTTTAAAACTATTAAAGCCCAGGAGGCCCAAACTTACCGTATACAATTCTTGTAACCATTCATTTTGAATTTCACCCACCTATAAAATGACAAAGAGAAAAATCATCAAAGGCATGCAGTGTTTCTGGAAGAAATGGTCTAAAATCAAATACTAAACCTGCATTCATTTTGTTTCCTGCCCGGGGGCGGGAAACTCAACACTGACATATTATCACCTTATAAAGAAGTTATAGCCAATGTGTCAGAAAACAATCGGCTACTTACACATCATCCAGTAGACATTAGTATTCATTTGGTTTACGATTTCTGGTGACCTGCCGAGTGTAAGTCCAATATTGAATCTACTTTTAGCTGTTTCGATCTCTACCAACTCCCGAGGGAATTTCTGGCTCTTTAGCTGAAGATATTCCACCCTGTTTACTTGCTAGTGGCTTCTGGAGACCGAAACTAACAAAATGTAGACAAAAATATAGCTGAATACATCAATAAATAACACTGTGCTTTAAATCATTAAAATGGAGTGTAAACAGAGATATAAAGCATACTTTTCCTTTAACCTCCAATCTGTTAACCTCCAACTTTTTTACCAAGCTAGTTTTTCCTTAATCAGTTGCTAAAATAAATTGAAACTCATTTTCTCTCAATTTTTTCTTTCACACGCTCATTTTGTTTTTTCAACCTAATTTTCCTATTTTATGGTATTGGCACACAATTAGGTATTGTCCCCACTCAGCATTTCCTTTTCATCGCCACATTTCTTTTCCTTCTATTTCCTTTTTCACTCTTCATTAGTAGAGCAGTTGAAAGGACTGTGTGGCTAGCTAGCTGAAAACACTGGTAGTTTAACACACTGAGCACCAGCCTTTTCAGCTAGCAACCTAGCTGCAGCTAACTTCATAAAACGACACCAGCCGTTACATATAGTGTTAATAATCCATGTACTGTGCTGCATACTGCTGTAGCATCACTCTATAAACTCTTGTAACAATAGCTAAAGCATTTTAGTTGGCAAGCTAACGTTAACAAAGTTTATGTACTCAGTTTAATTTATCAGAGCTTTATTGCTGAAATCAGCTGCCTGCTGCGGCTGCTATCCTACAAAAATTGGATATACACAAATGATGAATGTATTAATTAAAAAAGAAAAACATTATATAGCCTCTGGCTTTAAAATTGCATTGTCAGCTAACAGACAAACAGGTCAAATAGAAGTCAGGAAGTCATAAATCACAGAAAGGAAATACTCTGAGCTAATCTTAACTCTGAGTAGGTTAAAACCAACCATAAAGATTGTCTGGAAATACTGTCCTGTCTGTTCCATTAGTTGCGTGTACCAGGATGTAGTCTCATTCAAGTCTCATTGCTGCACCTGTCATAATCTGGCCACCATCCACACACCATCCCTGACGATGAGGCTTTTTAACTTTCTAAAGGCCATAAGCACTACATCAAGTAACAACTGCCCCTTAAACTAAACTGTGGCATTTGAACATGTTTCTTACACACCCGCAGTGTAGTTGCAGAGTAATGTACAATCTTGTGCGAGGCCAGGTGGATTCATACCAGCTGAGAAATGGATTTGCTTAGTGTATTTGCATGGCAGCGTAACAGGCATGACAGTAGCTCAGCCAGCTCTCACATCATTCTGGCTACTAACACAGTCTGTATGCACTCATGAACATTGGCTCTGTTCACCGACCCTGATCTGATTAATTCATATATAACTGTAATATACAGTATATGTTTTAGAGATTCATACAGCAATTTTACTCAAGATGCAATTCTGTCTGCTTATCATGAGTTGGAAAAATGCATTAAAACCTGAAACACCTCAGGAATTTAACATTTACAATCCAGCAACAAAACAGTATCTTTGTCCCTTTCTGTGGCAAACTAGCAGCACTGTGTGAGGCAACAAGTCCAGGCACGGTGAATAAGCCAGCGTCCACAGGGGCACGAAGAAACTGTTAGTTTTAATGAATCCAGCATGGTGATTAAGATAATGCTTTGTCGTTCCAACCCGTCTGACAATACTTGGGACAACTGGCTGAAATGTGTCTTAGGCAATAATGTGTTCCAACAAGTACAGGTTAACATCTGTCCAGGTTACTGCTATGATGTTCCATAGAAATGTTATTGGTGGCACAGAGTAGCAGTTAAGAGTTGACTGTCTCACTGGCTACACTGCTCTGACAGTACACTCGCCCAGTCCAGTACTGTAAAGCAATAGGATTTATCCTGTGATGTGCTTATGGTCTTGCCTTTATCCTAAATGCTGGGTGAACGTTTCAGAGTGTTTGTTTAAAGAAATAGGGGGGCTGAAGTACATGGAAAAGCTCAAGTCCCCCGGGGAAGATATTCATCTGTTTACATATGTCCCACAATGGGATCTAACATGTTTTCATTGGAGTCAGATCTGGCAACCGGAAACATGGTCCTGAGCCAAATTTCCATGAGTGTAAGAGCCCTCCTCCCTGCAATGTCTGAAAGTTTTGTCAGCCCAACATAGGCCACAACTAAAAACCACTGTATATTTAGCCAAGTGTTTAGAATAGCTCAATCCCAGTCTAATCTCTTTAATTCCTTATAAAAAGGTTACTGCTGATTTTTTAAAGATAGCTACAATCAAGACTGTGCTATAAACTATAACTTACATAACATTGTAGAAATATGGTGATACCACTGGAGCTGATGATGTATGTCATACAGTATGATAAGGATACCATAAACTGACTATTGAGTAACACAGACCCTGTCTGTACTAACATAATAAACTGTGATTTTCAACAGGGATTGATTGCATATAATGCAGCTGCCAATAGTGGGAGGTGAGAGGGTCTGGAAGACCACTGCAGTGGCACACATACCCAAATACTGAATGACATGAGATGTCATGGATGTTTGGGGGAATATAACAAATGAAGACTAACTTATGATTAGTTCACGTAGGTAAACATATACATCAAAGCATATACATACATAAACATCAAAATGTCTTGTGGTCAACATGTCTGCTGTTACACCAAAATGACGGTCATATTCTGTGAGGGTTAAACTTGTATTTAACCCAGGATGTCCTGGCCAAGGCATGCGGCAGCAACACCAACATAAAAGTGATAACACACATTTTTACACATATAAAATGGTATAATCATAAATAAAATGGCCAATAAGATTCATTTAAAAGATTACTTTTTTACTACAGTCACATACTTTAATTTAATCAATTAATTATGAATTGTGACCCATCTTTGTTTTATACAATCTATATGCTTTTTTTTTTTCCATACTTTTAAGTACGTTATCAAAATACATTTTGTTTCAAATATATATAAAACCCTGAAACAACAGTTTTAACACGTTGCATGGCCATATGTCCTATATTTTGTGTATCTGCAGAGGCACTATTTGGTGAACAATGTTTTCATGCCTGACCCTTCAGTGTCACAGTATCTGACGGGTCACAGATTTCGGTGTAACTCCGGCCTCTTACTACTCTCCTCGGACAGGGAGCGGGTCACGTGAGGCGTGAAACTTGCGCGTCCCACCGGGAATAATACATTTTTATTTTTTAAAAATGAACCACAGCGGATAAACACTGTTAAGCGCATGCTGCTGGCGGCTGACAAAGAAACATGACTGAGTAACTCGACGGTGTGGAATTGGATACATAATGCACGTGAATTACAATTAAGAGTAAGGGTCATACGCGCGTGAAGAGGTACAGCACACTTGTTACATCCTTAGTCCAAATGATGTATGCTATGCTAGCGACTGAGCCCATTCAAGTTAAAACTTACCTCCTGTACCCTCTCGACTAACTATTTCTTTAACAGCATTACGTAGCCTATAATCCCCTGGCAGCAATGCGGTCTGGTGTAGTTTTAATTTTACTCTACTACCAGTCTACTTACATTGTCAAAGAGTGACCCGACATTCGCGGTGATGAGCAGCACATCAGTGTGTGTTTCCATGTTAACGATCCACCTCCACAAACAGCTCAAGGAAACTCCGTAGCGTAGCCAAATGACGCGCGTCCAGGCCTATAACTGCTACTCTGCGGGAGCTTACAAAGACTTATTGTGCGAGTTCAAATCTCGACTATCACCGCTCAAAATACATCCGCATCTCACTGATGAGACTGTGTCGCTTCTGGTCCAACTTGTTTGGTGATGGCGGGCTGTCGTGTCAGGTAGTCAGCATATGCCGGAGCGGCGCTCATATCCATCGTCGAGCCGAAGAGCAGCAAGTTAGTTTAATAGCCTACATGCGCGGATTTCCGCCTCCTCTCGGTTAATTGGACTAGTAGCTTCTTAGCGGACTTAAAACAAGCCTGGACGTCGCATCTGCTGCTGCCTTGACAAAAGCTCAGATAACCCAGACCAAGCAGTTACAGTCAGTGTTGGGTAACGAGTGCTCCGCCTCCGCCCGTATGCTGCAAGCAGTCAATTAGGCTTCCTTATAGCTAAGTTTATCACCGCCGAGCCAACGTGGTAGCCATCACTCCAAAGTGTAACCTCCTCTAAAATAATACTATAATATTTGAGTACTGTGTATGGCCTGTATTGCAAATGATCTACTTAGCCTAACCATTTTCATTACCACTTAAGATAAACCCCTATACTGTATTAAATACTATTAGGCTACAATAATAACAACTTGATGACATAAAATACCATTATGTATTACTTAACTACCCAGGGACATTAACAATAGGCTATCTGAAAGGCCTCTCAACTCACCACTCAACATACCACAGGCTCATTCTGTGTAGTCTCAACAGGAAGTTATATTCATTTTCTTTCAGTGAAATATCCTTTCACTGAGAGAAGTTTGCTTTTGCGGTTACTGTTTTACTCCCTAGCTGTTTTACAAGTGGCAAGCCTGAAAAATGTATGTGTGGAAGGGGGGCGGGGGTCTTATCTTTATCTGTGACTTTGCCTTTGTGTCAGTAATCACTGGCGTCACCTTTACCTACATTGCAACAACTGCACAGCCCATGTACTGCTCTTGTGTAAAGTCCTGTCAAGCTCGTAAATCGGTGGGACTAGTTTGTTTTTATGTGCATGACCTACAGTTTAGTAATTTTCTCTAGAACAGTCTGCCTCCCACAACTTCCAGTTATCACAACAGCAGAGTAACCGCAATATTTTACAACACAGCTACAGTAGCTTTCTCCAGTGAACCATAGAGCTGTAAAACTCTTATTTGGGGTAGATGGATCTGTGCCAGCAGCAGTCTGAGCTCCAACCCAGGGTAAAGAAAAGACTGCTGGGGGCCTGACTCTGGCTCTCCATAGTGCTGTTAGTGAGCTGTTCAACCATGGCATGGTTTTACACAGCCAGCCTTTTGAGCTCCCTGCTTCCTCTTACTCCTCCTCTGAGCCCTGTGTGCTGTGTGCTTTATTCACCAACATCAACAAATCCATTTGAAACTATTGCAACAGAGATGCAAAAGAATGCTGTCATGTTCATCACCGGTTTGGAAACAAAGACAGTCAAAGGGGGAAACCTCTCTGAAAGGAGATCGAGGCAGTTCATTGCAGCCAGGAAGAGAGGCCTGAGTTTCAGATGAAGCAGCTGCACAAGAATCAGCAATATACATCTATGGAAAGCAATATTATTTAGACTCGATCCCGAGCTGGACAGTAAAATATTTAATATTCAAAATAAAGCTCTCAATCCTCAAGCCAGACTGCGTTATAGCAGCTTGGTGCCAACTGGACAATAAATCAGACAGGAAATGTTACCAGTCTTGGTTTGTCTGCCAAGAATAGCACACAAAAGCAACAGCTAATTAAGGCATTACTGTTTGGAGCAAAAACAATTCTAAAAATATCAAATAAAAAATGCTTGACTTTGGAAAATATTTGCCGGTAAGAACCTAAACTCTTAAACAAGATACTTAGGCTAAAATTAAAGTGGTAAAACAACACATTTATTATTTGGTGCAATTTGCAGTACATTGAACTTAAATGGCAAATATTGCAATTTCAATCAGTTTAGCTCACCCTAAACTTTGGAAGTCAATTGTCTAGTTGTAGTTCCCATTGGCTACTTTTTTATTTAAAATATGTCTCATTTAAAATTAACATTTTGCCAAGTGTTTTATTCTACACAGTTTATTTAAATGCAACTGTAAACTGCACATAGAAATATATAGACAGCAGAGAGAACTTACTCAAGTGTGTATCTAAAATGTTGTACTTAAATCTCCTCATTCACCTGCAGTCATGTTATGGGACTTATAGTTTCATATACTTCTGTAAGAACAAGTTTAAAACTCCTTCGTGCCTGCATCAGGGGAGAAGAAATGTGATCGACAGTGTGAGAAGCACAAAAAAATCCTGAAGTCAAGGGTAGAGTCACATTCTTGAACATTTATTTTGATGAACAGATTTGACACAATCTAAATGACTATCCCTGATAACTGCAAACTAGAGGGATGAGAGCCTCAGGGAGAAACCCCCTCCACTGTGCTCCTCAACTCCAGCCTAACGGGGAGTCCAAACTACAGCTGCACTCTGTCTCTCCTTGAGACCTCCTTGAAGAGGCTGCCAAGTAGGAGAAAGATCATGGGGGTGGGGGGGGATAAAGACAAAAACTTTTAGAGTTCACTTAAAATAAATTGGGCAAGATGGTCACTGCACAAGCAGGAAGCCACTGAAAACATGATGCATGTTAGGAAGTAACGTATTAGTATGAATATGTATCAGCTAATTGTCATTATAACTATGTTTTAGTCAGGAAAACAATTGTGATGGTCATTACCCTACATCACTATCTGTGTGCCATTGGCCTTAAAGGGACAATGCTAAAAGCATCCCAAGTAAATTCTTAATGAATGGACTATAAACCCTTTTACTCCAGTTATGCTGCATTATTATCATCTGAAACAGGAATATCTGCTTCAATCCATAAACCTCCATCAGAGTAATTGTGGGTGCACAATTTCCACGTCATAATGTGAGGATTTACACAGTCCATGGAAAACACACAGAAACAGACAACACATCAAGAGGTCATCTGCAACGTAGCTCCTATAGTGACCACATGTGTTGATGAAGTCTTAATGTAAAACACAAAGCTTAAAATACAAGTTTTTTTTCTCTTGGAAAAAGCCCATAAAAATATCTGAAATGTAACAAAACCTGGCATTGTGCCCAAAACCATGGGCAAGAGCCAGTCATGCAAAACCCCAACTCAGTCACAGGTTTTAGCAAACTAGTTTTCACCTACAGTAAGTCTCTTCTATGTCCCAGGTATAATCAAGTCTGTAACTTTAACACAGTGTGATACAAACATGACAGTAAAGTGAAAATCAAAAAGTTGAAACTATCAAACAAAGACATGAACTCAACTATAGATAATAATACAAGTTTTCCCTCAAAAGACTGCCACCAAGGAAGACAACGCTCCTTTTCTGTGCGCACTTTACTTTCATTCTAATGCAAGCAAGGCTTCAGTCAAGCTATTCCAACAAAGGGCAGCAGACTCAGAATGACCCGTAACAGCGATGCAAACTGAACATGCCAGGCTGAGGCAGTGACCGAGGAAGCCAAATGGAGTACTGTTGACACCAGAGAGGGAATTTTCCAGTCCGGGAGCTCCGATAGACAGGGAGCTCTGCTGACTGCCTTTTTAAATCAGAGGTGCCCAAAGTGGGTCTCTGAGCCAGTCCACCTCCACACAGGTCCTTCAGGAGCGACTGCGGTCCTCTTGGGTGCCCACCAACATTTTACTGTACAGCTTCTGCTGCTCTTCTTTAAAGGTATCTTTTACCTTTCCTCGCTTCAATCCTCCATCCCTAAGAGAAAAGAGTTTGAAATTAGTGACAACAACTATTGACATAGTGGACAATTATGCAATTCATCTATGTTCTATTGCTGATCAAGTTCTACCAAAGTATATAAACTGCTGTGAAAAATATTAACCCATGACAGCAGACTGTTATGAATGGCTAACCATATGTTGAAGCATCTTGTCAGTCATAGGGTTTGTATGTGAAAGTGGTAGAAACCACTGAGCTGAATGGGTGTTATTTTACCACAGGAGGTCAACCAGTCCACCTTGCCTGGCTATGGCTGCCTTTACACGATTGGCAAACTGTACAGCATCTTCGCCCTCCTGTTGGAGAAGACTGACATAAATATAACACAGGCAAAACAGGTGGTCATAACAAATAATGAACAGCGTGGCTATGATCAACTACAAATGCTTTGTTCAAATATGGAGCCTTGTCATTTGCTGCTGATTTAACAGAAAAATTTGCACCCAACCAAAACTTTGTGGTTATTCTCAGTGGTACGACTTCATGATTGAGAGACTCTGCAGTATAATAAGAAATAATGGAGTTCCAGGTGTGTTTTAAAATCATTGTATCTGAGCTGCCACGTATGCTGTGCTTGTTGCCACTGTGAATCTAGTGATTGTCAGTCAGGGAACTCATCCATTTGCTATTTGTGGCCCACAAATATGGAGTGAATATAGTCTCATTAAGATTTGTAACTGAAAAACCAAGATTTGTAACTGAAAAACCAAGATTTGTAACT
>LKNJ01005735.1:0-21524 GCA_002120245.1 Maccullochella peelii
TCCAAACACAGCACACACACATCTGTTATTATCTGAGGGGAACAGAAAAGCAACACAAATGAAAGAAGAACAGTCAATTTTTACTTTCCCATCCAGATTCAGTTATTATAGGCAGGTTCTGAACAGAGAGAGTCTGACTGGACGTTGTTACTGGGAGGTGGAGTGGAGCAGTATATGTACAGTAGCAATTGCATACAAGGATATTGGCAGAACAGGGATCTCAAATAAATGTGCATTTGGATACAATGACAAATCTTGGGCTATAAGATGTGACAAAAACAGGAGGTGGAGTGGAGAGGGACGAGAGTTTTTGTAGCAGTCGCATACAAGAATATCAGCAGAGCAGGGAGCTGGACTGAATGTGGATTTGGACGAAATGACAAATCTTGGGCGTTAGATTGTGACACAAACAGTTATAAGTTTTGGTACAACAAAGTCCAAACTCCCGTCTCAGGTCCTCGGTCCTCCAGAGTAGGAGTGTACCTGGATCACAGTGCAGGTATTCTGTCCTTCTACAGCGTCTCTGAAACCATGACTCTCCTCCACAGAGTCCAGACTACATTCACTCAGCCTCTCTATGCTGGACTTCGGTTTTATGGTACTACTGTTGGAGCCACTGCTGAGTTGTGCATCCTTAAGTAGACAGGAGCAGTTAAAGAGGTAATGAGTTTAAGTGGCACTGTTTTCTTAATCTGCTCAGCCACAAAGACAGGTTGCATGTACCACTTCCAACTTTTTTTTCTCAGGCTGGAGTTCATCACAGTTATAACTGTAATCTTTCTCCAACCTTCATATTGCCATGTGTGAGTATTGTGGAAATAAATCACTTTAAAAAGTTGGTATAAATTCAGAATTGAAGTTCCTCTGGGGTTTAGTAGACAGTCATTCATGTGAAAGCATTGATAATATCATTGTTTCATCTTTTGTGTGATGTATTTTGAATGCTGTTATATTCATGCTGTATTTCTTCTATTTCTTTTTTCTGCTCTTTCTGTTTCACTGAAAAGGTGTAATGTGTAACTTATTTTGTCCACATACATGTGAGTTATTTTCACACATACAACTAAAGAGTTTGATGTGAAACATCCATGTAAATGAGCATTAGTTTCCATTTGGATCATTTCTTGCTGCTTAAATGGATCCTTAAATCTCCCTTTTATTTACAGCAGAATAGTTGTTAATATGTTAATTTTGTTCCACTCAATTTCTAAATTTAAGAAAAGATAAAACAGTACAAATGTAATCATTATTATCATCAATGAGAGAAGCATGTTTTCCCTCTCTCCATAGTACTGACAAACTGATTTTGTAGATGTTATAAGTATAGATGAAAAAAATAAAGGTTTTTGGGAGTGATCACAGTATTTGTTCCATATATTCAATATAAGAGCTCAATGAAAGCTGCTAGAGAAAATGTGAAACTAGGGGGCATTCTTTTTAGGGCTGCTATAAGGATTATGTTCATTATTGAATCATCTGTCACTTATCTTATTAACCAATAGTCCAAAACCCAAAGAGAAAAACGTCCCTCCTGAGTCACAGAAGGCATTAGCCTACTTTTTTCGCATTAGCACTCTGTCCGTGACTAGCAAATTGACATATAAAATCGGCGGACTGCCCCTTTAATTATCCCGGTTGACGAGTCCCTGGTGTTGGGTGCAGTAAGTCGGATTCCACCACTAGAGATCTCCCTTTGGTTCACGACCAGCTCCGCTCGGCTGTGTTGGCGCTGTCTGTGTTTACCTCCCAGCCCAGCGCTGCTGTACTGTGGCCAGCTGCTGGACACAAACCACCATCCACAGCCCCAACTAGCCCGAAAAATACTAATGTAAGCTGCCTCGCGTTCAATCCTTCGCGGATTTCCTGCAGCGCTGTGTGTTAGTGACACTGTAGCAAAGGTGAGTTTAATTTTTATTCTCGTGAAAATGGCACACGCTCAATGACAACACTGCGACTAGCTAGCCATCAACTACAGGCGCTAGCACTGTTAGCTTAGCCGCAGCTGCCTCTCCTACCCCGTGATGGAGGATTGTGAACATGGCGCCCTCCAAAACAAACGAGTAGGTAGCTAGTTACCCGACTGTGTTTCGCTGTCCTGTGACGACGGATATAGCCTCATGTATACTCGAAATACCACCAGCGTGTCGCTTTGACTGCGAATCCTGTTCGCTGTCAAGTTGGCTAGCTTAGGTTTACCAACCAACCTGCTAAGGTTAGCTACGTAACAGTTTTCTAGCATCGCTTACAAAAATTAACTCACCACGATAGCCAGCTTGCCAGCCAACCATGGGTTTTACGTGCTTGTTCGGGGTTTTATTTTGTCACTCAATCTATAGGCATTGTACATTGGCTGGTTAAAGTTATTTAGAACAACTTAAATCGGTCATTTTGTCTTGACAAGCTTTGGTTTGGACGTCTGCTAGCCTGCTAGTAGCTAAATCCAGCTTCCTAAATGGCTATGCCCGTGGCCTTCCACGGCTACCTCTTTGTTGCCAAATCTACGAGTGGTGTTTAATGTGCCATTTAATTACGAGATTTGCTGTTGAGTTTTAAATAACAGTGTGATAATCCAGGTTTTGTTTAATAAAACGGCCCATTTGGTCTCCTCATATCAGTGTCAATGTGGTTGCTATTAGCTAGCTGGCTAACGGCGAATGGCAGATGTTAAAATCTTTTGACAGCACTGCATCCTTCAAACCTGTGCGACTGTCATAGTTGACTGAATTGATATCACTAACAGGGATGATTCCTGATTTGGAGTTGTCAGGTTTTCTAAAGAGGGACCAACAGCGCTGTGTGGTGTCTTTGTTTATCCAGGGAGCCACAAAACCCTCTCAACCTGTGTTGGCTCTCTTCTAATTAGCCTCTAGTGTCGACTCGCACGCCTTGCCTAATTGATTGGGGAGCACGTTGGCGTGCAGAACCGTCCTCCTGTCATCGTGTAGTGTGAGCTCTCTGGAGACAGAGGTGCAGGCTGGCAGGGGTGGCCGTGTTGCATACATGCCAGCCCAGCAGACGCATATGGAAGGAGCAGGGAGAGCCGGAGTGGCCATGCTGCCTTGGCATCATGGCACAGGTGGCCCTCATTCACACCTACTGCACTTGATACAGAATAGGGGAGCTCACATTACTCACTGTCACCTTACTGCTCCCATTCCCTCTTTCTCCTTCACCTGTGTTGTGATGCTGCAAAGTTTGCAAAACTACCCGATTTTAATTTTGAGGTTGATTTCCCACTCACCGTGGCTCTCTTAACAGAGAGTGCTGTGATGTTTTAGTTCTGTGTAGCATAATGTGAACTCTTAACATAAATGTCAGAATATTTATACGCTGTTGGAAAAAATGTTTTTTTTTAGTGTTTCCTTGTTCCACTTCTTCTTTTTGGTCATACACAACAAAACATTTAATTTCACCATATTTTCAAAGTGACGTGAGTGTCAAAATCCTGTTTTACCTTCTGGAGACTGCATTGTTTTATTCAGTGTGGCTGAATTTTATTTATTTAGAAAATCCAGAACATTGTGATGACTGGAAATTATGAGCAAAGTATTTTCTTATTTGTAGTTAGTTATAATTATAATTTCTAACTAACTTATAAGCTTCTAATTTGTGAAATAATGAAAGCAAGAAACATTTTAGATTTTTTTAAACAATAAAAAGTAGGCAGATAAATCTAATAGAGATAGACGATTCAGTCACATTTAGAGGAGTCCAGATGATGACAATGATTTTAATTTTTTTTAGGTGAGCCTGACTTGCAACCTTAATATGAAATGCATCAGGCTCATATTTGTGTACTTTCGCCCAGGCCTCAGATCTAGTCTGTACCAGTCTGAAACCGAGCAGAAATATAAAATACTATGCTTAAAGAGATGATTTTATCACGCACCATCTCAACTTAAGAAACCGCTGCTCTGATCACAACCAAAACATGAACCACTACATATTCTAGACAATATCTTTTGTGTCTGTGCTGAGACTAACCACATGTTTCGTGTTGATTTTAGCTTCATTTGCATTTATTTTGGGGTGATTTACTTACTCTCAACACCAAATATGTAGATTTTTCTTACATGCTTTTTTTTCACGCTAAACCACAGTTCATGCTCTCATGAGAAAAGTGTGAAGATGAACATCCTCTCTCGATGTCTGTCACAGCCTTCTTCTAGAACAAAGTTCACTAAAGCCAAGAATCTAAATGCTCTAAGCATTATTATGGTTAGCTTTTGGCTGCGATTTATGAAAGTGACATCTTTAGTTTCACGGATAGTTAAGAGGAGGACCGCATAAAATTGGATTTGAATTTCTCAAGATATTCGGGGAAGGCCAGGCCTGTGCACCACAGTAAAGAGGCAAATCAGTATTATTCAGAACCTTTGAAGGTCTCTTAAGACTTTTCCTTGTCAAATTCCCTCTGACATTTTCTGAGCATCCATCACCACCGCAGTATTTGTTTTGATGTCCACATGGCACGGAGGGAAATGGTCTGAGGTATTAAGAATGTCTTCCTAATGACAACAAGGCGTGATCAGAAATATTTCAGGAGGAATGAGGCATACGAGGTTCAAATAAATTGTGCCTGGATGGGACAGAGACTGCCAGCATAATTCTAAATAGGGATGGGAATTGATATCATTTTATTGATACCAATGCCATTATCGGTTCGGCTTATTGGTCCGATTCTTTATCGATTCCCTTAGTCTGAACACAGTGTAGAGAGAGCTAGCTGTAGCAACAGTCTGTCTGTCATTATCTAAAATGGATGAAATGAGGGAATATTTGTACAGCATTCGTTTTTGTTTAGGTTTTCTTGGTCAAAGAAAAAATCTGCTAAGCGTCACTGCATGGCGCTATTGTTATTATAACATAGGAGATAACTTTGTCATGATATGGAACTATATAAATAAACTGAATTGAGATTCAACCTCGGTAACGGGACGGGCTTCTCGGTCGGGAAGCAGTGGCACTCGTGGGTAGAGTTACACAGCGTTTCCTTAGTCCTTGCTTTTAATGGCCAAAACTTGGCTGTTGAAGTACATGCAGTCTGAAAATGACAGGAGTGCTTGTGTGAAATGACCACTCATCAGGTGTCAAATGGCTGAATCACCCACCTGATCCTACTTAATGGTCAGTAAGGTCTTTAAAGACAGTCACATGTGATTCAGTCTTTGGTCTTTGTGTTCACTTGTCGTCCCTGCTGACCACCGTTTTGCTCTCTGGAAGGAAAACAGTGGCCTCTTTATCTAACAGGCTCCTGTTAAGCTGCTCAGCACAACCTAAACTTGTGTTTCTCTGCTGTCTTGATGATATGCTAGTCTAATATCAGCTGAGCATAAATAAAAAAATGTAACTTCAGCAGATGGTATGTTTGTTTGGGAGGTACAATAGAAAATGCTTTCTTGACAGTGAACAGCAAACTTGATCTATGGTGTCATAAACGTTTAAGTGGCTAAACTTGTAAAAAAATGACGCAATGCTGTGAAAAGTGTCTTCATTATATTCTGCCTGTAAACATTATTTTTGGCCAGCAAATGCTTGTTTAGTTGACCAGATGTTGGTTAATTTCAGATCCTGTGTGCTGCCGTATCTGAGCATTAAAGCATAATGACTTGTTACAAACTTCATTGTGAGAACAATATTTTCAAAAAAAATTTTGTCTGTTTAATGCCATGTCTTAGTTGTACTGTAATGTTGGGCTTGGAAATAATTTCATATTACCGTTCATACCAACCATACTTGTGTGGAATTATGTTGTGATGATATATTGGAGTATTTGTGCTTGCAAGCAGATTTTCTTTAAAACCCTGTTTATAAAAATGCAATATGCAGCTGTTTAAGAAGTATGTTATGAAAATGTCATTTTGATTTTGTGTCACATTATGACTAGTGCAACACAAAGAACACTGGTTTGATTATTTAATGTGATTATTTCTCATGTAAGACATATTTCGATAACTCATGCACAGCAGTGAGATATATATATATATCTATATATATATATCTATATATATATCTCATACACACACACACGCTACTGACACCGCTACTGTTACTGTTATATTAAGGCTATTGTTATCATCACTATGAACACTACCACTGGTATCCATTAATTGGTAGTATTGCTATCATTAAGAAGAACAAAAGCAGATTCATCTGCTGATTTATGTTTTTTCTTTGTTTCCCCACAGTTGTGATGAATAAGGAAATCATGTCACGCGTGGTGAAGAAGAGGCAGGCGGACCCCAAGGTGGTCCAGTACGTGTGGGCGGCCATCGAGGTCATCCGCAACCAGAAACAAATAGCAAACATGGACAGGATCTCCAAGTAAGTTCACCACAGATAAGATGATGTGTATCTTTCATGGTATGTCTGTACGTTTACATCAGAGTCCCTTTGACTAAAGTTCACATCATACTCATAAAGGATACTTTAAAGGGTTAGTTCACCTAAATTACAACTGATTTTTATCTGCTGACATTTAAAAATATCCGTCCCTTGAGTTTTATTTAACCAGCCCAGAACAGCTGAGGTGAACAGGATTTTGTTTATCGTGTTCACAGCACGGAAAAGTGATGTTTGAAAAACTCAATGGCCATGCGTCCTTCTAGATCAGGTTACTCTGAACAATCCATAGACCTCTGCTACTGCGACTACCTTTTTACATTTTTGTTGTACATCAAGTGACAGGAAACACGGAGAAGAGTGAGAGGGTTAATAAACTTAGGAGATTTTTCAACGTTTGACATTATGAGTAAATTAACCCACTTATCCACAAGGATGTATATTTTTGAGAAAATGTTGTCTGGAAGGGATTCCTAACCTATAAAGAAAACTTCACTAACTCTCAACTCCTCAAGCAGAAGCCTGTTTTTGAGCCTCTATGTTGGCAAGTTTATGGTTTGACCTGCTTATGTGTCGTTAAGCAAGGTATTCACTATCAGCTCCCTATTCAAATAGTTTCAGGTGATTCACATCAGCATGGTGATGACCTGAGGGGAGAAAATAACTTCACACACAAACCATTACTTGAACCTCCTGTATGTAGGTAACACATGTTGTGTTACAGTCATCATTTCCCAGGCTTTTTATGTTACTACGCAGGGTGAAAAATAACTTTTTACTTTGAAATGAAATATCTATACTCAGGGCTGTTAGTAAAGGTAGCTGAATAACTCACAAATACATTTAGTTTGTTTAAATTGTGTAGGGCTGCAACTAACTATTTTCATTTTTCAATGAACCAATTGATCGTTTAGTTTAAAATTACAGGAAGGAGACAGGAATTTCCTTGAGTCCAAATCAGAATAGCTTGTTTTCCAAGAATCCAAAGATATTCAATTTACAATGACATGAAACAGGGAAAAGCTCCCATTTGAGAAACCGAAACTAGGGCTGCAACTAACAGTTATTTTCATTATCGATTAATCTGCCCATTATTTTTATGATTAATTGTTTAGTCTACGTCAAAAAAAGGTCATAACAATTTCCCAGAGTCCAAAGTGACGTCTTCAAATTGCTTCTCTTGTTCGACCAACAGTCCAAAACCCAAAGACTCTTCATTAACTGTCATAAATGACAAAGAAAAGCAGCAAATCTTCACATTTAAGAATTTGACAGTTTTGCTTGATAAATGACTGAAACGATCAATCGATTATCAAAATAGTTGGCAATTAATGTATTTATCAATCGACTAATCGTTGCTGCTCTAGCTGAAACCAGAAAACGTTTGGTATTTTTGCTTGATAAATGACTCGAGTGATTAATCAGTCATCAGAATAGTTGCTGATTAATTTTCGGTGGATCGACTAGTCGATTAATCAGCTAATTGTTTGTTTGGCGTTGTTGTTGCAGTGGGTATTGGTGAAAGCTGCAGAGGAAAGGCTTGGATGTTCTGATGAGACCTGTTTGCACTTAGTGCCATACCAGGCAACGATCAATAGCTAGATTGACAGCTGCTGGAGTTCTCTTGACTCATTGCCATTCCTGCCATGGAGTCTGCCACCGTATATTGCAATCATCCTCCAGTAGAAATCGGGCACAGATATGGAGTCTGCAGCAGGTTGGCTTCATGATGCTTTAACCGTTTATTGTATCTGTGGAGGGAATCTGTCACATTGTTCAAACTATGCAAATTGATGAGAAATCATCCACGGCAGACCTGATCGTTCCTTTCAGTCGGCGGATGGGGCAGAGACTAAATGAAACACTTAGCACATCTCGTTGGCGAGCACCTTGGAGCTGGCCGCTTGCCAAATGAATACCGGCGGCGAGCGGCTGTTGTCATGGCAACAGTAAGCAGCGGCATGCAGCGGATAGCCCCACCAACACCCTATCCACCCACCTCCACCCTATCCAGTCCCACTGTAGCTTAATTTCACCAGGCGGGCTTTGTGGCTAAGAGGGTGATTACTTTGGTTTTGTGGAAATGGAGGAGACTAAAGTCAGCGAGGCAGGGGTGAATAATTAACCATCCTGTCACACAGCAGTCAGGCTGCACAGAATCAATTAGTTAATCATTAACCAAGCTAATTGCCAATTTTAAAAAAAATCTGGTGTGTTTAACCAACTGTAAAATGTATGGAATTTTTTTTATCTGACATTAACTTTTTTCCCATAAAAATGTTTGATAAACATTTTACAGTCAAAATGATCAGTCGGTTAATAAAAAAATGAGTAACCAAAGATACAAATAGCACCTAATTACTCACAACATACTACAAAATAACTCTGGTCAGTATCCATAAAATGGATGCAAAGGAGGAGACAAAACCAAAGCACAAAAGCACAAAAATATGCATTCATTTTTCTCATTTTGCTTCTCAACTCTTAAATTGCTGTAATTTCTTTTAGTGACTTTTTTTATTTTATTTTTATGTTGCCCAATAACAACTAGACACACATCAACAATGTTGAAGTGATTAGAGCTAACATGATTTGTGGATTAAACTGTTAACTATCATACTACAAAGAAAACGTTTGAGAAGCTGGAACCATCTAATGTTTGGCATTTCTGCTTAAAAAATGAAAGACATAACAAATTAACAAAACTGTTGCTTAATACATTTTCTGTCAACAAGATATCTTTGAGATTTTAACTAATTGTTGGACAAAACCAGCGACACAAATGTGTCATTATTGCCTCTGGGAATTTTTTTCTGACATTTCATCGACAAAATGGTAATTATAAAAAATAATTGTTAGAATAATCAGAAGGGAAATAATCATTAGTTTCAGTCCTACTTAATTGCTATTAAATGTATAAAACAAGTTTGTTATTTTGTAAGGTTTATTTATTTTTGTTCTCATCAGCTAAGAGATTGGCAGTTAAATGAAAGATATCATAGAAATGTCAGTCTCGTACATTAAAAAGTTCCTCCTTTGAGTCTTCTGGGAGCCTGGTGGAGCCTCGTCAGGGTTCCCTGGTACCTTGGTTTCACAATCTTTGGTTTAAGTAATCCTGTCTGACTTGTGTTCACCTCTCAGACATACTTTAGGCCTCACCATTGTAACTCAGGAGTAAATACAGACTCACCTGATTCCCCACTGACCTATTCTGTTCGTTGGCTGTCTGCCACAGTAGAGGATACATGACCTTGCTCAGAGAGGTTTACTGCCAGTCAGCAGGCAGCTGCGGGAATCAACCAGGTCATTATTCGATACTCCCGAACTGGAAAATGTGGGAGCATTAGAGGAGGAAATGGATGAGAAAGACGGCCTCTGCTTGTAATTTCAAACCACATGTATCTGTTTCTTGGGTAGTATAAATCTAATTTATGGAGTGTTGGGGTATTGTTGGTGGAAAATTACAAATCTGAGAGGCAAGTCATTTTAAGACCATAGAAAAAAATGCCTGCTCTCTGACTGATGATCATGTACACAGTTATTAGAGCTGGTTTAAAGGATGTGTAAAGGGTCTTGAACTTCACCTGACTCATAAACAACCATTTAAACTTTCAATTTTACGACAACAGCACAAATCCAAGAAGTTGTAGATCTCTGCCAAGGTGTACCACCTTCTGTAGATTGGGATTTTAAATGTTCATATTTGGCTACCATGGAAAGATGGCTACCATCAGCACAGCTGCCATCGCACATTGCTCAATTACTTCTCAACCTCCACCTGCCCAGGTACCTGAGCCGTGTGTTTGGCATGCACCCTAAGGAGACTGCCAGACAGCTGAGCTTGGCCGTGAAGGACGGCCTGGTGGTGGAGACCCTGACTGTTGGCTGCAAGGGCTCCAAGGCCGGCATCGAGCAGGAAGGGTACTGGCTGCCCGGGGATGAGATGGTAAGTTTATCAGGTTCCTAACACAGCGAATCCTTTTTTTAGATTTTATGTTATTGGTCACGAAAAGCGAGCTATTTCATCCTTTTTACGTGATGTTACTCTCCAAGTATAACAATAGAATCCTGCTGGTGCATCTGTGTTCACATTGTAAGCAACATTTTTTAAGAAATCACTGGAAGTCCAACATTTCCCAAAGAGCTGAATGTTGAAGTACACTTTAAAAGTTGAATAACAACTAAATACCAACTTTTTTCTCTTCTTCAAGGGAGACCTGGCCCAGACGGTCAGCAGCATAAATAAAAACACATAGTTACAGACAGAAAAAACACAAAAGGAGACAAAATACAATAGACAAGCGTTTTGTTTTATGATGATGTTTTAGCTGACAAGTGAAAAATGAAGAAGAAATATATTATTCTAGCCAATCAAAGTTTGACTGTAGAAAGGTTTAGGGCTGCAACTCATTAGTATTTTCATTATCGGTTAATCTGCTGATTACTGAAATATGCATCACTTTCCTAGAGCCCGATGTGATGCCATTAAATTTCTTGTTTTTTCTTGTTCTTGAAAAGCAGAAAATTCTGACATTTGATGAACTGGAACCAGAGAAAGTTTGACATTTTTGCTTGAAAAAAAGACTCAAATGATTATCAATTACTAAAATAATTGACAGATACATTTTCTGTTGAAAAAGACTAAGCTCTAGAAAAAGTTACAATAATGAATAGATAAAAGTCTCAAAGCAGCACTTGTAGAATGGCAGCATGTGTTGCATCTATGGGAATGTCCGTTGTTTATTTTATTTCTGGATTTATTTTTTCTTTGGTTTAGTTTTCTGATTCCAGAATCCTGCTTCAGTTTATAACTGAGATACGGGACAGGAAAAAAAACAATACAAAAGCAGTAAATATTGTCCATAAAGGGTATTTGATACATGCACTTAATGGATTACTGTGCAAGTGACACATGTGACGTGTGCGGGTGTCCTCGCCCTTTAACTTGACACATTTGCAGTGAGGAAGTTGCCACAGGAGCCCTGTTTGAGACCACCACACAGATCCTGTCAGGACATAGCCGCCCATCTGTCAAGTTGCTCGCAGTGTGAACACAGTTTTAACAGAGTCACAGCACGCAGATGTTACATGGAGCAAATATTACTGTTGTAAAACAATGATGAAGAAGTACTCTGTTAAGAAATAAGAGCCAAACAGGAAAAGTAGTGATATTTTGGCCGAATCAAGGACTTCATAATTAGTTCTGTGTGTATAAAAAAAAAAAAAAAAGTGCAAACAACCATTAAACATGTCAAACCACACAGTTTATTTTTCAATAGCCTCTATAATCTTTTGACTTGCTCAGGCAGCCCTCTGCGGTGCAGTGTTGTGACATTCATATATATTTTTTTTTCATCTAAAGTCCTTGTTTTCATTTTCTCTTATTTCCCTTGTTAGTTGTGAGGAGCAGTTCACAGTGTAGCGATGCTTTCACTTGTCTCTGCCACAGTAGCGCTGCACTGAGTGTGTCATTTCACCATGTATCAGCACTACCTGGGGAGAAACCTCGTGTCTTTTACCATTTGTAATGCAAAGAGGAGCACTTGATGGATTACTGTGCAAGTGGCATTAACATGTATTTGGTGGTTGCTTTAATCCCACTGCGTTTTGCACCAGGGCACTAGCACCCTGGCAGAATCTGCTCAAAACCAATAAACTACAAGAGCATCATCAGTGATTTGTGAGCAAGAAATGACATGCAGGGAAAACAAAATAACTGGTCTGATTTGTATCAGAATAGTAATTATATGATTAAGCTTATTTTCTTAGTTTTAACATGAACTAGTTGGCTCCCTTTAAAACAGTGGTTTGCTAAAATACAAAACATATATACAAGTTTATATTGATTCAAGGTACATTTTGTAGATGAAACCTTTGCACCCAAAGTTATTTGTTATGGTTGCAGGCCAGAAAAGGAGCCATGGAAGTCGTGGAAAGAAGCATGGGAGATTGGGGAATGTAATTGTTGTGGGGCCTGTCTGTACAAAATATCTATATGATTGAAAAAAATAAATCTGTTGGTCTCTCAAGACATGACACTGTTGTCCAGCGGAGCTCAGCTCGATTTAGCAGCAGGACTTTTAAACACTACTCTCTGAATCACTTGCAATCACAGGAGCCGAAAGCCGAGGGAAGCAAGGTAAGGGCTGCATTGTTACTTTCAAATTCAGGGTTTGTTCTTCATTTGATCACTTCATTTTCCCCCCTCTCAACTAACATCATTCTGTGAGAAATCGGTTCTGCCACATGCAGTGCAGTCAGGGATTTGAGTGAATCTTTTTATGCAGGCTGCAGAAAAACTAAACAGCACAGAGTATGTTCTGGTTAGTGCAAAAAGGTGTAGGCTGTATTAAAATTATATGGAAAGCCTTCAGTGCCAGAGGCGAGAAATTCAGTCTTCTTGCACTATTTAATGCTTGCACTTGAGTCTGCTCGCTGCACCTTAAATGAAATTATCACACAAGGTGAAAGCCGGAAACATATCAGGTTTCCATTTGGAAATTGCCCTGCAGGCTGGCCTACAATACAGTATTAAACACCCTACCAGAAGCTACTTGTCATTCAGTTATACTGTAAAAAGCTTCATGAAAGTCCATTGCGGCGCTGTGTCTACGTGGCCAAATTTCTTGTGGAAGTGATCCGTGATCTTGATGAAATACGTGCTCGCTACTTATCTACAGTTGTGCCGTTGCTTGATTTTAAAAAACACTCACTTGGTGCAGGTCAAAGCTGTATCCAGTCCTTAGATACTACCAACTAGAGTTAAACATCAAGTGTAAATTACAGCTTGAACAGTAATCAGTGTTTGCTTAATTGAATCCTATTGTAATGTGAGATGACAAGCAATGCTAGCATAGCCGCAGGTTGGTAGCAAGCATCTGTGCGTTTGTAGTATTTTTGTCTTGGTAGTTGTAGTTCTCCTCAGAGGAGGTGTGTTCTGCCGTGTTCTTAACTTCTGTCTGGCATGCTTATTTTTCTTTTTTTACTTATTTTTAATTGATGAAATAGAGTGGAGGCGGGGAGAGGAAAGGAGGGGCGGTTAGGGTTTGTGTGTTAGTTTTCTCCATGCCTGCTGCTAGCAACACAGCCGACTGATTCTTTCAGGTTGGCGATCACTCAGCGGACAGAGTTTGTGAGAAGCACTGTAAAGCAGTTGCTAGATGGAGGCAGTTTTCCCTCCACAGGTGCCTGGATTCAATCCAGCTGGCATGTGCCGTGTCCTTGGGTTGACCGCCGGAGTATTTACTCCTCAAACAGATGACCACACATTTACACACTGATCATAACATGTAAAAATACCACAGTCAGATTCTTGAAAACAAGTTTTAAATGCACTGCCTCAAGTCAGATTGGATTCAATCCAGGTTTGCCCGATTACCTTTTTATCTGTGAATTCATACCCTTATTCTCCCATATTTAAGGGTGAATTTCCCCCCCCAAAAACAAAAAACAGTTGGATGCTTTGTTGAAAGTTTGGTAGTTAAACTAATTTGAATATGCGCACTTGTGATGCATGATAATGAACATGATATGATGTGTTGATGCACTTTGACAGTAACCACTTGTACGCTGTAAAAGAGAGCGCAAATACACATTATTTCATTTAATTTACTAACCCATTATTTTGACCAAGTTCAGTGAACTTCCTTGTGCAAACTTTGTATTCATCATTACACCCTCCGTCAGTGATTTTACTGTTTGAAACCTTTTTGAATGCTCTACAAGCTTCTAAATGGATGATGCTCTCAGATGAATGTGTCTTAGTTGTGTGAAAACACTGTAATTGAGTTTCATAGTGGACATCATAAAAAATGTATACACCATGAACTAAAATATTAACCGTTGGGGAAGAAGAAGAGATGCTATGTATTGAATGTGTGTGGTCATCGTGCATCAGGATCTGGGTTGCTTACCATCTCTGTTAAATAATTTCCTGGAGGAAATCCTGAAATAGCAATAGGCGACTTGTACTGTCAGATATTTTGCCGCAGTGTTTTTATACAGAGGTGTCTTTTCCTTTAACATCATAGGCAGTGTTGCAAATCACTAAGCAGGACTGCTTTATGCCAATATTTGAAGTCCTTTTGATTTGACAGGAATTTCATTAGCTGACATTCATGTCTGGTTATTTTATCCATTAGCAATTACTGTAGATTTTCTTACTGTGGTATGTAGCACTCGGCTCTTGGCCTTGTTCATGTAGAGTAAGCATGTAATACACAGAACCAACTTAATACATAGAAAATCATTTTGACTGTAATTATGCATGTGATAAATTGGTTTCAACAACTTAATTTTGCTTATTGTGGCAGTTGCACTTCTGTTACGCAATTTCTTTTAAGCCACAAAGTGATATGACTAACCACTATTTGCACGTTTAGGCTAACGCCAGCCAAAATCTTGAAATGCAGTCAAGAAACCTCTGAAAAGAGTTTTATGAGATAAGAATCTGTAGAAATCTTAAGAAAACTTGCTAAAAATGCATACTTGGTTACAGCGCAGTGCATTTATGTGGATCTTAAGAATCTGTCAACTGAAGCAGTTTACTTCTAAAAGAAGCAGGAGGTGGAGATGAATCCTGGAGTTGTTTTGTGCAGGTCGTTAGAAGCCGTGCTTACCCTGCTGCTCGGCCTCGCTTGGCTCTCTGGCGTGTCCCAGCTTGACACTGACAGTGCAGATCTGTTAACCAGAGTAGGAAAGCGGCAGGAAGATGGCTAAAGGCAGCCAACCCTCTGGCAGCCTCAACTCCTCCTCTGTTACTATCCAAGCCCCTGCCTTTGTTGGCAGCTTTTAGTCAAGGCCCATTTCACCCTCCAAAAAGCACAGAGGTATTTCATGGATGTTTAGAGAAGTCTGTGGTGCGAACCCAAAAACAGTTTTTCCCTGATTTAGCTGCTAAATTTGTTCAAACTATTTTTGAACTTCAGTTCCCAGTTTTAGCAGAATATCTTACATTTGCATGGACATTCTTGTGTTATGCTATTATGTTAACGTTCAATGTCTTTTGCCTCGCTGATACTCGCTACTATGTCGCTGTGATATCTGCTTTGTTTGGGCCCAAGTCTATCCAAGCTCTTGTCGAAACTCACTTCGCTGGAACCACAGACACCGTGTCCAGCCGTTTGAAGTCAGCCACTTGTCTTTCATCAGATACAACAACGATACAGAACAATAGTGAAGTGCCTCTTGACATTCAACAGAACTCGAGGACCATTTCTATATTGTCAAGTGTTTGTGTGGGGGAAGAGAGCAATCTGTGGGTGGATTTTCAGAGTATATTCACACCTAGATGGGCTTTAATTGTGAACCCTAGAGAGATTTTCCTCCTTCAGTTCTGTTCACTTGAGAATAAGTGAACACAGCTGTTGCACTTAACGTGAACTACGTGTTCCCAGATGAACCTTGGGAGTGAGAACCATGATCAGGAGATTCTGTATGTTGCTCACATGCCACAAATCTGTGTATAAACCAACGAATGACAGAAAATGCAACAATCCACAAGCCTAGCTGATTGTACTGACTGGTGCTTGTTTATACGGGAAGAAAATTTAGTCTGCTGGCGAATACAAAGTACAGCTTGTTTGAAATTGTGCATCAAGGAAGTTCCCCAAAGAGTATAAATAGAGGATCCCCTGTTCATGATTCTATTGCTGCTAAATTCTAGCCTAAAGCTGTTTTGTCTCTTTTTGTTATGACGTTTTTAACCCATTACCACCCACCCGGAACGATAAAACACCTGGGACAATATATTGGCCAATTTATTAATTAGTTTATTGCAGGTTTATCGTTATCAGCCGTAATGTCGACCGATAAGCAAGAAGAAATGTCAGTACGGAAATGTCCAAGATAAGTTTGAGTTAATTAAGTCTGGTGGACATAGTTTGTCCATATATGAGATTAGGGCTGCAACTAATGATCATTTACCTTATTGATTAATCAGTCATTTTTTGGGTAATTCCTTAAGTGTATAAAATGCCAGAAAGTTGTAAAAAAGTGATATCTTTAAATTGCTTGCGTAGATATTGTGTTTACAATGATATAAAACGGAGAATGTTTGGCAATTCGTTTTCTGTCGATTGACAAATCAATTAATTGATTATATGCATTTGTAATAACGTCCTGTGGGTGGTGAAAGGTTAAATATTTTATTATTGTGAGGAATCCTTTTTAAAAGAGCCCCCAAGGAAGCCCTGGGTTTCAGAGTGTAGAGTACTTCCTCCTGGAAGGCCCTGCTTCTGATCAGGGCCTTTGGTGTTACTGCGGCACTGGCAGCGTGAATGTCAGAGCTGTCTTCACTCCTTTTGTCCTCATGACTATTTATGGTTGTGTTTGGGCTCGTTTCACCCCCACACTTCCGACGGAGGCACTCCAGTCTGAGTTGGTTTAAACCTGCGTGTGTCTTAAGACGGAAGAACGTGCTGCAGTGTTCAAATCTTCTGTATAAAGACTTATCGGGGTTATTTAGGACAATGCATTCCCTGTAAGATGTTCTTCTGTGATCAAAACCACAGCGTTGAGCAACCTCTTGTCAACCAGACTTCCCCAGAAAGTTCTATCCGATCATCGCTGCAATTGCAAGCTAAAATCTAGTGTGCTTCCTCCAGCTCAAACCCAACCTACAGCACATAAACACAAGATACTACTAAAGAAAGAGACTGAAGTGCTGTTTTTTCCCCTAGCTTTTATTGAGCTGCACTCAGTCACGACTCTCCTGCTCGCCCCTCCTGAGTCGGCCCAGACTGTGAGTGGGAGGAGTTGGACTCCTGACAGGTTGATGAGTAGATGAATTTTTAGCGGTTCATAATTCCCGCCTCTGCCCTTCACTTGAACCCCTTAATGAAAATTAGTGTAAGACAGGATTAATTGACACCTTCCAGACCTAAACACTCCAACAGTTTGATATTAACTGAATGATCACAAAATAAAGGCAGGTTATCATGTTGTTTTTATGATTGACATTACAATAGGGAAGCCAGGGCTGGGTATCGCTTGAAATTTTACCAATAATACAGATACCAGAGTTTTGGTACCAATACCTTTCATGATACTTTTTAAAATTCCTAGCTTTGAGAAACATAAACATGTTTCTGTACAAGAACTTTGCCTTAATAAAATAGTCTGGAATTTTACAAGTTTGGATTAAAATCAGGCACTCCGTCATTAAGAAAAAAGGAAACAAGATGACAAATCTGACCATGTATTCAGTGCCATTGTTTGGTACTTCAGACACATTTGTGGTCTCTTACCAAAAAAGTATTGAGGTTTGATACCCAGCCTTAAGGCAAGACAAGAATTACCCAAAGAGGTACCAGACATTTCATTTGAATACACAAAGCACTGTTTGGTTTCAGCTAAAGTGCAGAGTGAACAAACAGGAGATACATTAAAGCAGTGTTTGCAAAGAAAAAGCAAAAATGAAATGCAGACATCAATTTTATGTAGGTGAGATAAACCTTCAACGCCTAGTTTAGTTTTGAAACGGTTCAAGCCTAATTGCAGTTGTACAAAGACTTCATGTACTTATGGGTACGTAGGGGTGTGGTACATGTACAAACGTACACAATCAATACACAACAGCTGCATGTTTGGTGATGTAGTAAATGGATTGTGGGTATTGGTCGGTGAAATCTCCCTTCTTCCCTGTGCCACTCAATCATTCTGATTGAAAAGACTCAATAGATCTTTTTTTAATCGGAGCATTGTTTGGCAATAATACAATTCCACATATTCACACTTGGGGGTAACTCAGCATAACTATGGAACACTCAGCAGCTCCACAAGAGAGAGGAAAGAATACGCTAGCCTCTTGCTGAAAAGCTGCTCAACATTATTTCTATGGAAGGGAAGATTTTTTTATTCTCGTCCATTTTTCCTCTCGGATCTTCTTAGCGGGTTCGCTATTTAAGTGACAGTTAGTGACCTTTTGGCACAATGCTATGAACTCCATGCTACCACCACCTACAGTTGCTGAGGCCAGTGTGACTCGTCTAAATTAGCTTTACAAAAATCACTTCAGTTTCTTTACTCTTCCTTCATTGAATACTGTTACACTTGGTATATTTCCATATTCACATTCAGGAGAAAAGTAAAAAACAAGATGAAATATTTCGAATTTTTCCATGGACTGACTTTAAAAAAAAAAAAATTACATATGCATTTAGAGTGCCTCATGTAGAATTTCAATGAAATAGTGTATAGTTGCTGGTGAAGTACACTGGGGAATGAGAGTGTGTCTAGATATAACGACCGTGCTACCAGGTCTGGAACGATTCAGTCACCCTAGCTGGAATTTATTAACATGTATTTTTTTATGCAGTACCAGGATTTGTTGGATTGTTGGAAGCATATCAATCAAGAAAAGTAGTGGAATTTTTGTATACCTTTCAGCGACTTGAACAAGATACCAGCCAATGTTCTTTTTTAGTTTAGCCTTAACTTTACCTGGTGCTTTTACCTTTTTAGTCTTTTCAGTCATCATAGATCTGTAAATCTGAGAGCTAGTTTTGATCGAGGATGAAGAAAGTTATTTCCTCCCCTGCTGTGGTTGGCGGGTTGGAGGGGGGGGTCACCCAAACTTGTGCCCTGCTGTGTCTTTCCCACAGGAGTGGGAGGCAGAGAGCCACGACTGGTACTGCTTCGAGTGTCACCTACCGGGCGACATCCTCACATGTGACAACTGCTTCCGGGTTTACCACCTCAAGTGTCTGTCGGAGGAGTTCAAGCCCAGAGACGGAGGATCCCACTGGCAGTGTGGCGCCTGCAGGGTAGGTGGTCAAACTGGGAAGTGTGCCTACTGGCTATTATTTCTTCTTCTTGTTCTTCTTCCTCTTACACTGCCACTACAGTGATACTTTCTCTGCCTGAGATCTTCATTATGCACAAAATGTGTCAGTATTCTTCAGTTAAACCAGTGTCGATGCTAGCAGAAAGCTAATAACTACCTGGTTTGGTACCTTGGTTTTGCTGTAAGTTTCATGCAAACAATTTTTCATCCCTCCGTCTGTCCTGCAGGGCAGTAAAAAGAAGAACCTGAACAAACAGGAGATGAGTAAATACCTGCGCTTCATCGTCCAGCGGATGAAGGAGAGGGTGAGGACAACCATATTTATTTCCACCTATTATCTTTGCTGTTTTCTGCCTTCAGTCATCCAGCGTCCCTTTGACAATACAGCTTATTGTTGTCCATCATATCTTGTGGTGATGTAGTTGGAGTTCACCCAGCTGAAGTGACCAACTCGAGGCTGTTTTCGAACTGTCCCTAGTTTGGGTGTTTTTATAACTTATGGTTTGAATCCTGTTCTTATTGAATCCTGTGGCTCTTAATGTTTGAGAAAGATATGTTGGAAGCCATAAGCACCTTTATGTTCAGCAGATTTAGGCTCTGTTCTGCCACTTGCAAGGTGAATGTTTGCTGTTTTCTGCTTGATTTTACTTTAAGTTGGACTAGGTTTAATGCTGCATTATTCTTATACCGCAGGAAGTTTGAATCATGTTAGATGAATTTTTACCATTGCATGAAAGCCAGTGATTCCTAGCAGTGAATACAAATTGCTGTATCACCACTTAGCCATGGTTTTGCCTTATTCTTGCCACGGTTACAGCACACATTTGTTTACCTTGTTGCCCCTGTTGGCTTCAGCTGTAACTCAAATACGTACACCAGCTCATCCACCCAGAAGGAGGAGCATTTTCTAAATATTCCTTTTTTAAATTACTCTAATTTACATTACTTTTTTTGGAAAAAGCATAACTTATGTCATTTTAGTTGGAATTGGACGCCTTAATTATGCACTCAGTGTGTGGTTGTGGCGTCTTTAAATATTCCTCTAGTAGAACTACTCACAACAACCCTCACTCCTCCTCCAATTAAGAAAAAATATCTCCTCCCATTACACCACCCTTCCTGTCTTTTCATCCATTGTGTCTCTGCCTGCTTGCTCGTCTCCTCTATTCCTCCGCTCTCCAACCTCTACTCTATAAAAGTTGTTCAATCTCATTACTTTTTCTCCACCTCTCTTGTTCTCCACTTCCTGTCTCCCTTCATCCCACCGCTCCCTATAAAAATAGTATCAAATCTCATCGTTTACCCTCCATGTTGCCTCCATCTCTTTAGGCCTCTCATGTGTCCCCGCTTCATCACTCCATCCCCTCCTTTCTGTAAAGAGGTATTAAATCATCCCTCCTCTACATTGCAGGCAGTGGACCTGAACAAGAAAGGCAAAGACACTAAACATCCCATGTACAAACGGCTGATCCACACTGCGCTGGACGTCTCAAACATCCAGGAGGTAACCAGCGTCATTCTGTGAAACTCCCATTATCTCTTACTGTCCTAATCCTTTTTCTGCTTCATTCATTTATTTATTTATCTTATGATGAATAAATAAAAATCTTATTTTTTTTTCTATTGACCTTGTTTTTTTTTTTAAGCTTTTGTTCTTAACACTTATGCAAATCCTCACCAACTGTTCGATTGAAACATGCCTGCACACACCATTTACTGAATTAGTTATTAGCATGCTGTACTCATGGATGTACAGACAACGATCACTGGATTACTTTGATACTGAAGAAATTAAAAAATGTAGAGATTCTCAGGCAAGTTCTGGCGTTATAACGAGACATTGCGATGGACATTGGAGATCGTGATATCCCAATTAAATAATAAAAGTGTAAGGCATACTGAATCTAAAACTGTGTGCCCGTTTGTTCAGATTTGACTGATTATAGCTCCGAGAAGGAGTAAGAATTTTGACGCAGATTGCTGAGGGTTTAAAAGCACCTAAAAGGCGTCCCTGAGCTGTGTGTCAGAGCCACTGCTGCAGCTCCAACTGCTGACCGGGTAGATAAGTGGGCCAAACCACAATAACTAACTTCCTGTTGTTTTCAGAGCACTGGCATGCACCTGTCCCTTTCACCTCACGCAGTGTCTTTGCCTCGTGTCTCTCCCTCCGCATTTGCATTCATCGTGACTTATTTAGAGATGCGTTTATTGTTATTTAGATTTTAGGTCTCATTGGTAACACCTTGTTTCAGTGTGGTCAGTTAAGATTTTGTGTTGAATTTTGAGTTTGTTTGTGTGGGAGTGTGAGGTCAGGCAGGACTCTGCTGTGCTGTGGTGCATCACACCCAGCCTCTGCCAGACACACTGGCTCACTGCCCAGACGTGTGTGTGTGTGTGT
>LKNJ01005736.1:0-31910 GCA_002120245.1 Maccullochella peelii
CTGTGGTTGCGGGCCACCTGCTGCCCCTGTGTTCCTGCTCAACAGCCGCTGCTGCTATTATTGTTATTGGTCTTATTAGTATTACTATTATTACATTGCTATTAGTATTATTTTTATTAATATTAACATCAATACCTCTCTCTCAACCCAACCAGTTGAGGTAGATGACCGCCCACCCAGAACCTGGTTCTGCTCGAGGTTTCTGCCTGTTAAAAGGGAGTTTTTCCTTGCCACTGTCTCCTAGTGCTGCTCATGGTGGGAATTGTTGGGTCTCTGTAAATATAAAGAGTCGGTCTAAACCTGCTCTATATGACAAAGTGCCCTGAGATAACTTTGTTATAATGTGGCGCTATATAAATAAAACTGAATTGACATTTGATTCTGGCCAGGGACTTTTGTTGCATGTCATACCCACATTTCCTGTCTTTATTTCAACCATGCGGTCACATTAAGCCAAACTGCCAAAGAAAAGTCTTTCAAAATTCTATAGGTGAAAAACACAAATTTGTCTCAGAAGGCTGTACAACCTGAATAACATAGGAAAACATCTGTCCATAGACCCTCAATTCAGATAGGGAGAAACCTCCGAAGAGCAACAGATGGAGACATGCAGTAGGTGCCATATGTGCAGAATAGAGCAGTGTGGTTCCCAAACTTTCTCTGTAATGCCCCTTTGGAAGCTGAAAAAAATGTTTACACACAAAAGGACAAAAAACTCTCCTGCTATATTGACAGTGAACTCAAGAACAAGATAGAGCTCTTGATATTTTGGATTTAACCAACATGTATGCTTGATGAACGTCACCCGTTTTTCTTTTACTCGCTGTCAGAATATATCCTGCTAACCTGTCTCTTTGTGCACTTCTTTCTTAATCATTCATCCTCACATGCCTTTTCCACAGCAGACAGTTTGACTTGCCAAAGAAAAGCACAGGTGAACTACAGGCATTAATGATGTCTGCAATCCAGAAATTATCGCAGTGCAATGCAGCAATTAATCATGTTAATTACACTTGTGGTTGACAATGTCTGCAGTGTTAAAGGTTTATTCAACTTCAGCTTCACTCCACATTATCTCTGGTCATGTGCCAGCCATGTATGGCTCTGCACCTTCCAGTTTAGAAACCACTGGAGTAGACTGTATGTAGGGCACCTACTGTAGATCTTTAATAAATATGACAAGGATAAAAATATAACGGCGTCACCACAGGAATATTATAGTGAATGGACATAAAAATACATCATGTGACAACTACAGCACCACATCAAGACATCAATTTAGATAAATATTAATACATTGAGATTATTATAGTGATCATTTGCTTACAGTCAGTTACAACTGCCCCTACTAAAACATTCACAAACAAACTGTGGGTGGCCACAAAAAATTGTAAACGAGAACAGTAGAAACAAGCAAAGTATGCAAATACATCACTAACTGTGGAAAATACACTATAACAATATGCAACAGGGAAATACAACTGCTAATCACATAATGGGATGAAGACTAAAGACCAAACCACCTTAATATCACAGAGGAAAATGGAGAAATGTTGAGACATACTATCTCTAATAGAGCTGAAACTATTCGGTAATTTAATCTATTATCAACTACTTTGATAACCAATTAATCATATCAATAAATTGTCAAGCAAAAATGACAAACATTATCTTCTCACATGTGAGGATTTGCTGCTTTTATCTTTTGGATATAATATAAATATAATGTAAACTTAATATCTTTGCAATTTGGACTCTTGGTCAGGCAAAACAAGACATTTGACTATGTCACCTAGATCTGTCATCGTTCAGTGTTTCGACATTTTATAGACTAAACAATTAATCGATTGATTAATTGGCATTTTAATGTATAATGAGAAATAGTTATTAGTTGAAGCCTTTGTCCTCAATTAATGAAAAAAAAAAAAAAAAGATCTTAAAAATGTGAAAGGGGAATGACTCTTTACATCCAAGACTGGCTTTTTCCTTTAGGGTCCCAAATAGAGACTTCAATGAGAAAACGAAAGGTGCCAGTCTGATTCACACTGTATCAAACCATGATACCCAGGCCTAGCATAGGTACAGAAGAAGCCAGCTCGGTTAAAATGTAAAATGAAACGTACATAACGTATAAATACTGTAAATTAACATTAAACTGAACATATGGCTCTGATAGGAAAGCAGCAAACCTGTCAAATACAATGTATACGAGTTACTGTACATCAGAGACAGCTAGCATTAGCGACATATGGTTCAATACAGCCAAACGTTACAACTTCAAATGTGTAACGTTAATATCTTTACTTAACTGCGCGCCTTATTGTGGATATAGAGTTTAGACCAAACAGTTAAAATATTCTCTCTTTATTTCCCAAACGTAGTGTGCCTTAGGTGGTTAGCTTCCTCGGCATACATAAATCGTATACGTGGCCTTTATGTTGGACTGCTTTACCGGCAGGCTAGCAGCCGTTAGCTCCTGTTAGCTCTCTGACCGTGTAGCCGGGCCTAGCTAACTGCTATGTGCTAGAAAACAGTTAGCCAGCCAGCTAACGGCTTCTGACCGGACAGATAAAGCTAACCGACAAACTGCCAACACAAGCCACGTTAACAAAATGATACACGAACAACGGCGGCGTCTCATTCGGTTACCTTGTTTGTAGGAATGGATCTTAACCTTTTGAAAATGGTGAGGATTTCAGTCTTATTTGGTTCCGTAGCCATCTTGCCACTCTGACAATTTCCAATAAGTGGCGTCACTACGGATCCTCGTGTGCCCCAACTCTAACAAAAGCGATTTTGCGCTTGACTGTCGCACGTAAAACCCCTACGTGAAATATTTGACTTTAAAGTCAAATGAATCAATCAATCAAATCAAATCCAATTAGATGCTCTACGCACCGCTGTTCTACCGCATTAAGCCCTTAATAGGATTAAAGAGCAACATTAGTTAGGTCTATATCTTAAGTATATAAAAGACTGAGCTTTGTGGCTTATTTTTTCCTTATGTGCAATAATAACATTGAAAAAAGTTCATATGTAGTTGTATATTTGTGTCTCTTCTTCACCAACCATTGGTAGATAGATAGACGGTAGATAACTGGGAGACTTTCTGCAGAAGACCTGGTCTGATTAGGAGAGATGGCATTCATCCCACTTTGGATGGGTATGGAGGATATTCTTCTCTCTGCTGTCTTCGGACGGTTTCTTATTTTCTAGTTTCTTAAACTGCCTCTCTTGCATGTTGTTTGGTAGTGGTTTGTACTTTTTTTCCTCTGCACCCATCACCTGTGAAGGGTCTGATTCTGTTCATTTGTTGCTGCTCAGGTATATTTTTTAGAAACAACATTGAAGTTTCTCTGTCACTTGTTGGCTGACATGTTCCCTTATACCTTTCCTTTTCCAAAGCTTAACTGTCTTCTTGAAAGAGAGGGTTGCCATTATTCTATCTTGTTCTTATTGTCAACAAATCCCATAGAAAGACCAAAACCACCACCCATTAGTCTGTCTCTCAGTACTTTCTGACGTTCCTCATTAATTTCCTCAAACAGCTGACAACTGTAGTTTTTAGCAAACTTTGCTCAAACAGAAGGAAAAAGTGGATTTTCTGGGACTATTTTCAGCACCAGTACACACAGTACTCACAACAATTGTACAGCCCACACGATACAGAACACAATGAACTGACCAGAAACAAAGGAAGGGAACTGGTATAAATAAGGAAGAGGCTAACGAGGGAATCAGGGGCAGGTGTGTGAAGGGGAACAGGTGCAGACAATCAAGGCTAGAGGAGACACGAGGGCAGGAACTGAGAAGATAGGAAAGACAATACTTCAAAATAAAACAGGAACCAGACAAAGACTAACGGGACGTGACAATATGTCGGCCAATAAGTAAAAAGAAACTGAAGTACAGAAATTTCAGACTGGGTTTGAGGTCATTTAGTTTCTCCACAACAACACAGTTTGTCCACCAGAGAGAACTGAGCNGTTGGTTGATTTTTCCGCTAGTGATGGGAATTACGACTCTTCTTACGGCTACGATCCTTTCTGTTATTTTGTCTTTTTTTTTTAAGAGGCAGGGGTTATTAGGTTTATCTGTGAAGCATCACTAGGATAATAATAGGGTAAGCAGCACTAAATGACTCGTATTGCCAGATCTAATGTCAATGATCTGCACTGTAAACATTACACAAGGTGATGCCATTTCCCTCTGCTTTGTCAGCGAATTTAGGGTGGAGGCCATGAAGTTTGGGCACAACGATAAACGACTCGGTTCCCTTCGTTTGTATCAAAGAGCCGAATCGGATTGTTCGCGAACGTCACATCACTATTTTCAGCTGTCAAATGTCTCTGGGTCACAATTCTTTGTGTTTATTTATGTCATGTGTTTCTGTAAAGATAATTACTACCACCTGATGCATTCTTATCAGATTTTTTTCATACAAAGCTGCAGCAGGTGCTGATCTCCTGCCATGATCAATCAAACATAGGTTGGGCGATGCCAGTCAGACGAGTGTGCGAGTACGTGAGAGGAGCGCTAAAGAAAACTTTTTGTTTCATTATGAAAAATAAGGAACATTATATGGGCGGGACGACCCGCTCCAGGGTTGGTGATTCGATCCCCGGCTCCTCCGGTCCATGAGTCCAAGTGTGCTTGAGCAAGACACTGAACCGAGAGCTGCTGAGCTTGTAGGCCAGCACCTACAAGATCCTGTCGATTACGTATAACGCCCTACATGACCTCGCCCCCAGTTACATTTACAATCTCCTCGCTCCTCTAACCTCGGCCTTTTATCCATCCCCTGCTCCAACTGCAAAACAAAAGGTGATAGCACCTTTGCTGTCTTAGCCCCAACCCTCTCATCAGCTTCCCCAATCTATCAGATTTGCTGAATCTTCTTTATGGGCAAGCCTTTTTATAAATCTCCTTCCCTGTTTTTGTCTTAGTTTGTGCTGTGTTTTAGATTGTAATTTACTCCTTTACTTGTTCATTTTGATTTATCGTGTGTGTGTGTGTGTGTGTGTGTGAAGCACTTTGTAACTGTGTGTTTTAAAAAAGTGCTATATAAATAAAGCTTTACTTACTTACCTTGCATAATATAACTAAATATAGCTAATTGTTCATGTACCACTGAGACAGCTGTGGTTGGCTAATCATAACCACACACTCATGATGGTCAAATGTTTTAAATTGCACAGGCGTTACAGAAAGAAAGAAAAACAAACACTCATCAGACCAGTTTGAGATTATATCTGCTGTTAAAATGTAGATCAGTCACCCTGAGATGTGAATGTTATTATACTAGCTGTCACAAAGAGATGCACCTTTCTCATAGGTCTCTTTATCACGCGCAACATAAAAATGACTCAGGGCTCAACAGAGCTTAAGTGTAACCTTAAGCTCTGTTTAAGGGAAATATCTGGCTCTTTAGCTGCTAAATGCTCCACTATGTTCACCAGCTAGTCTCTAACTGTGTCTGTCTGCTGGTTGGTGCTGAGCAGGGAGTGGACAGTGGCTTTTTACAGCTTTTTCACCAAAAATGACACTATGAGAGCGGTGACAGTGAACAAAAACAGTAAAGTTGTGGGCCGGACAGCTAAACAAGGAGCTGATACTCACTGTACAGCTCTGTAAAGACGAGGGAGCTGCAGGTTCGGGTGATAATTCTGTTCAGGTTTATTTGTGTTAATGTTTTGGGGGTTTTTTAAATAGGAGCTGAGAATTGACTTCATGGTGGGCAAATGCCAAAATAACATACAAACAAATCTAACTAGGAAGGTGTAACAAATATAACCTCACAAAATCAAAGAAACCAAATTACAGTTGACGTGTAAGTTCTGAGAGAAGTTAAAATATCGTGAAGAATTAGAGATGAAAGCAGTTAAAATGTCACAACCACTGAAAGCAGCTGAGTTGTCATTTGAAGAGTAAGCAATGAATGTCAAAGAGTAAGAGATAAAAGCAGCTGAAATGTCAGTTGAAGCGGAAGCGCTGAAGACAGTTTAAGTGTGCGCACGTAAACAGTTGAAAATTCAGTTGGCACATAAGCAGTAAAAATGTAAGTTGAAATTCACATGTAATGGGTGAAAGCAGCTGAAGTGTCATTTAAAGTGTAAGTTAAAGAGAAGGCCAGAACCAAAAACATACGTAAGTAATATCGGTTAAAATATAACTTTGTGTGACAGAGGACAAGATTGTCTTCGTTTTAATGAATACATTTTGTATAAGTGTGAAAATTGTGGGAGCAAGAGGAGATTAAAGTTTTTAGGAAAAACTAGAAAGATGTTGGAAGAATATAACAAAAAAGTGTCCAGAAGAAGAAGATGACGTGAAGAATAGACATATAAAGTTAGTTTAAGCGAGCACACTAATGACCACAAACTTCAAGGTGTGTCCAAAGATATGACTAATTTTAAGTAAACCTGAAGTTATGCAACACAGCTGGGACGCTGCCAGCTCTAAACAATAACAGTGCCGGTAATTCAGTTTCACACTGAGGGAGTTTTGAGCTGCGTTCCTAGATGAAGGTAGTCGGTTTCCAAGAACTCTTTGATCACACATCTTTCATCTTCAGCATTAATGAAAACATTATTATCATTTGTGCATATATCATTTTAATTTACAAAAAGCCCATTGAGAGATTAACAACATAACATTAATACTAATAATTATTAAAATAATTGTATTTTTATTGGCATCCTTATATGGCTGGTGTTGTTTCCTTATTTGTGTACTTGTGAACCTTACTGTCACACTGGGGAATACTTTGTCTCATTTTATTGCCTCATAATAATGTTGATGAATAATGTAATTACACAATAATGCAAATGTTCTTTCTGATAGAGTTGGGACCGATCCGATCCAATATCAGTATCGGGTGCCGATACTGACACAATTCACTCATTGGATATCAGACTTGCGTCACCGATCCAGATTCTGATGTTTTTCTGAATTATAAATATGTAATAATGCAATTTTAAGCCCATAGCCATTGTAGCGCACGTTAGTTAATTAATTAGTAACTAAACAGTTCTACAAAGATATCCAGTAGTCGCCATATATCATACTATGAGTTAGACGTACTGGCAGAGCTTGCGCTGGACCATGAACTCAACATGTCCTTAGTTTGGAGATGTTTTAGTCTCAAAACACAGAAAAGCAAGACAGCAACTTGTAATGATGTGTAACTCCAACACTCCGAGGGGTGGAGGTTGTGCTGCATCGTTGGTTGGTTCAGTATCGGTATCGGCACATATCCACATTTCGGTATCACGATCTGAAAAAAATGAATTGGTGCATCTTTCTGATGAGAACTTTTGACTCTGGCTGTAACTGTAAAGTGTTTTTCTGAATTAAGTAAGGTTAGTTAAACATCATTAAACTGAGCAGGCAAAGCAATGGTTGTTTAGCTGATTTGGTTGATATCTCAGAAAGAATGTACAAATCAGCGGTGGCATGTATCGATATAAGATGTCAATTTAAGATGTACTGTTGGCCAACTCAAACAACAGAGGAAACGAAAGGAAAATAATAGCGTTTCTGGGAGAATGAGTGGAATTTAATTGTTCATGTCTGTGTGCCTTTCCTCTGAGTTCTCTGGATTCTTCACAGTCAAAAGACACGCAAGTTTGCATTCCTGGAAACTCTTGCCCGTATGTACACCACTGGAAGAAGTATTAAGAGCCTTTAATACTTGTACTAACAAGTGGCTAAAAAAAAATACTTTTTGCATTAAAAGCGTAAAAGAACCGAAGCATTATAAGCAAAATGTACCTAAAGTTTCAAGAGTAAAAGTACTTTGTGAGAGTTATTATATATTAAATTATCTGATTATGATTACTGATGCATTAACATTAACATGTTGTAGCACCTCATTTTGACTATTTAGCTGATATTGTATAGCAATACATCATATTCTGTATATTTCAGTAGAGGCAGTTAGTGATAATCTGTGAAGGTGTTGAGTTGATGCCAAGATGCATCTTGTCACGTATGACTGTAATTTGTGAAATCATCTCGTGTCAGGAGTGGAAAGTTTTTCCACCTCAGCTGACAGGTATGTTGCCCCACACAATGACTCAAAGGTGTTTTTGTTTGTTTTGCTTTTAAAACCCTGCAAAATAGACAGAATATATTGTAATTTTTGTTTCTCCAATCCCCTGAATCATATATTGACCCCCTTCAGATTACTGCCATAGATTGTACGTATGCTCCATCAGTGCACCCCCATGCAGAGCTCTTGTTCTTCCGGTGCTTGTTTGTTAATTTGGCATTTCTGGAAGTGTCACACCCAACCTTCCACTGAGCCCATGGCGGGAAAACATGCAAGCAGTTTACTGAAAACAGCTGCTGCTGATTTTTTTTTTGTTTTATTTAACAGGGACAATGCACCATACATATATTGTACCAGATATAGCTAAAAGCTCATTTTCATCTGTAGTCCCTGGGCGGAGGCGACTAATAATGTGCAGATTACAGAGCTAAAAGATTAGTTACAGTAAATCTAACACATACCGATAAAACACCATGCGAAAAACAACGAAACAAATGAAAAAGTTACAGCCACCTCGACACAAACAACAGAAGAGCAGTACTAAGTTCTCACAAGGGAGCACAGCCTCAATAATCACCATAAACAGACAGACAGATTAACCGCGGCGCAGGTTATTAAGAGCTGCGATGTCACTGTGACTGCACCTCACTGTGACAGTCGGGTTTTCCCACTCACGTAAACTGACATGTGACATTCTTACTTCTCACATTCTGGTCACATGAAAACAGTTTGGTTCTGGGCAACAGAGTGCAGGAAAATTGTGTGCAAATCTGCACAGAGCAGTCAAAAAACTAAAGTGATGCTTTGTGACTGTACAAGGACATGAAGTCAGTAAGTATTAGGTAAAATTGACATTTAAACAATTACACTTNTTATTAGCATTTATCCTGCTATGAATGAGCGTGGCAGGCCAGGATGACTCTGTTTTTAGCCACGTTAGCGATGATGGAATGGCGATGTCAGACATTCGGTTGGTGCACCACTTTGGTCCACTGGAATATATCAACAGCTAGTGGATGGATTTCCATGAAATTACAGACATTTACAGCATTTAGGTCACAGCTTCTTAATACTTAATTTTGTAAATGTGCAAGCGTGAACACACTACACACTCAAAATCTTCTTAGAATTAGTATGTAGTATGGTTTCAGGATACGGCGAGAGTCTTTTTGTCGCAGTCTTGGAGCCGGGCTGTGACAGTAGTAGGACTTATTGTTTGTTCTAGAAGACGGTTTTGCACTCATGCAAGAGTCTTTTTCAGTTCTGGTTCTGGTCTTTGTGAATGAGTTGGAGTCTTGAATCACATGAAACTGATATCAAGGTGTGAATAAAGTGGACTCTGCAGTCAGTAGAACTGCTGAAGCCTTTTGGGTGAGTTGAGAAATGTCTTCAAGACTAAAGTCCAGTGGCCTTTGACTCACTCATTGTTATGATTTTCCTTCAATCATGTGACCTAATATACATACCTATGACACGACACACCAGACACAGCTATATAGGAAAAGAGCCATATTTCAATGAATAAGGAAGTTGTCACAAATTCCTTGCATGTGACAGTATAATTTGCACCTTGGCTGAGCTGCAGGTGTTGCAGTAAATTGTTTCCTCCTTATGTATCAGATGATTGACATGAAGTGAAGCAGAGTGCACGTATTATAATTCACTGATATTAAAACACTCAACTTTCTCAACAAAGCAGCAATTGTTTCCATTATAAAGCTTCTTTGAATTCAATGTGACAACATTTTATCTGAACAAAGCATGCCTCCAGTGCAATATATAAGCCACTGAGATTCTTCTTTTATGCTGCAGGGCTTATATTAAACAACGAGTTCTTCTTCATGATTATGCCACGATCATGTAAAACTATCCAACGATGCACGACAATCAAGGTGACGCCAAATATGTTTTCTGTAATATTGGGCATTGTGTTTTCACCAAAGAGTGCTGCAGGAATCCTAAAACCCTGAAATGAGTTAGCATGTTAGCTCTTCCTGTTCCCTCGTCTGGAAGTCAGTGGGTTTCTTGAATGGGTTTTTGGTTCAATGCCTGAAATAAGGTCTGTGGTTAACACAAGCTTAACAGATTTTCACGTTTTGTTCTACGACATACTGTAAAAGACATCAGTAAATACACCACTGGTGAATTTTGAAGCTTCTATGGGCCTTAAAAAAGGCGGTTGCTAACAAGTGGCTAAATGAGACTACAGAGGTTGTCGGGGACGTTAAACGTCGTCACGCCGAACACAGAAACTCATCTACTCACTCGTCCGCCTTCACAGCCTCGTTGGGTTTATACTGCAAACTGTTCTAACTCAGACTTTCCCAAAGGCTTCTGTAGAAGAGGGAAGCGTGCAAAATCAAATTACAGTATCATCATTTAGCGAAGACATCATAGCTACCGAACCAACAGACAAACATGGCTGAAACCATAACTAATTATCATACAATTAACATTTTGATATTGCCTGAAAATCTGCTCTCATCTGCTGTTGGCAGTTTCTCCTCCTGACCTGAAGCTGATCCTCACAGGACTCCTCCAGACGTCAGTGTCATGGCGCGTGTAGTGGTAACAGGAGAAGGACCCAAATGCAGTTTTGCAAATGCAGACCCAAAAGTAGATTTTAACGGTTATAATGTAAACTTAAGTACAGATAGTCGGATAAGTAAGCACAATGACAGGTAAATCCAAGAGTGAGCACGAGGAAAAACAGGAACAATAACCAGGAAACCACAGCAGTACAAAACACATGACATCTCACAATGAACCGACGAGGACTAAAGGAAAAAGAGTAGTATAAATACTGACAGATTAATGAGTAAACTAGGAGCAGGTGAGCACAGGGAGAACAAGTGAAGACAATCACAGGTAATCACACACGGGCAGGGACACACAGGAAACCAAAAAACATACTACAAAATAAAACAGGAAAAGACAAACCACAGAAAACTGACAAAGACCTACAGAACCTTGACAGAAACTTGCATGAGCATTCATAGAGACAGGCATCACTCTGAGTTGGCGGCTGAAATCAAGATGTGGCCCTTGGGACTGGATTCTTATTTTATGTTTGCTACATGCATTGGCATATACTGTATATATATCTAGCAATCATAACAACATACATAACGGTGATACAGGAACCTGTAGACATGTAGACATGTAGACATGCCTCATGACATGGTTACAGATGAGTTCACCTCTGATTAAAAATCAATTCATTCAATTTATTTCAACTTCAGAAGCAAGCTGATCAGCTGAGGCGATACACGTGATGATAAGCATGTTAGAACCATGGATAGTGTTGGGAGAGAGAGAGACAGAGAGAGAGATAGACGGGGCTATAACCACCGCCTACCGATTAATAAAAAGAGGAAAAATAATTCTTACCACTTAGTGAGAAATTGGGGCCGGTTGTCTTCATAACTTTCATTTGTAGCGTAGCTCACACTTAGCACACTACATTTCAGTACAGCATGATCATGATACAGCCCAGTTGTTAATAATCACTGATCTAATCTGACCAAATCCACACATGGTAATAACACATAGGCGCACAAAACAAAACTATAGGAAAGCAGCACACAGCCATAATACATAAAAACACATCCTGCCACATGCCTAGATAAATGATATGACTCATTAACAGAACATAAAGTCACCTTCACAGAGCCCACAGACAAACAAATCTCTTTTCCAACAGAGCCTTGATAGGACGACAGACTGACTGTAATATTAAACTGAGAAAAATCTGTAGACCTATACATATATTGCTGTGATAGATCAAAACAGACATAAAGTCACATTGTATTGTAGAAAAAATTAAATATTATGTTGATGTTAATGCAAAGTAAACTCACTATAAAGTTACTAAACTCTACCAGATCCATCCAAATAGATCCTACCACCCTTTCTGAGCATGATGTCAGGAGGGCTTTCAAGCGTGTGAACACCAAGAAAGCAGCAGAACCAGACGATATCAGTAGATGGGTCCTCAAACTATATCAAATGATTTGATTAGTCTGGTGGTCTCAGCAGTGTTGATGTTTCACAACAGTTTCAAATGGTCAAACCTTTAAAACGTCCAGGAAACATCAACAGCAGGAAGGATCAAAATGGTGAATATGGTTACTTCAGTCAGGTGACAGCAGCTTTTTAGAGCTGTTGTATTCTTAATTGTTTGTTTCTGCTTCTTTGAGCCGATGTGACGGCAGAGAAATGCCTTTTTCCCACGTGAAGGGACAGTATGTGTGTGCATATTTGTGTGTGAAAACACCAGTCCAAACACACCAGCAGAAACCCACAGAATCAGGAGAAACCCAGACAGGACATACACGTAGAAAAAAAATCTGTGCAGACAGAAGCACATACACAAAACATGCATATGCGTATAGAAACACATAAATAAACACATTGTTTCTAGTAGGAAATGGAGTGTTGTGTGTGTTATCTATGCAGTGGCCATAAACAGACTTACAGAGGCAGTAAAATACAATGGACTCCCTCACTCTATTTGACTGGCTTCTAATACAAAGGCCAGTCAGTGTGTGTGTGTGTGTGTGTGTGTGTGTGTGTGTGTGTGTGCGCATATGTGTGTGCATGCGTGTGTGACGGCCTTGCTTGCAGTCACACACACAATCATATTGTTTTTGTCAGGGTGAATGTGTGGATGTTAAACTGCTGTTTATCATAAATAGTACAATGGCATTTATCTAATAGTATTGAAGGACAGGAAGTGACATAGCATTCACATACACTTGCTATACATTTGTCAAAGAAGAATTAGGTGAGGTGTGAGCCAAGTCTAAACATTGGTAATGCGGCTAGTGTCCTCTGTCTGCCAAATAAATTATTATTTTACACTCATTTAAACTGACTCTGAGTAAATGTACGTTTTGGCAATTCTTGTGGCATGGTGGTCAGTCGGACAGTCTCAGGTCTGGTAGTCCAATTCTTTTTTCCAGAGTAAAGTATCTCAACAAATGACCACCCTCAGGCAAAACGTTACATTTCTTGGCCAGCTAGAGGACAGGATCGAAGAACAGCATAGAACCAACAATTTACCTTGTTACCTAGTAGTTGTACTATATATTCTGGGCTGTTTTCAGCCATCTGTTGTATTTCTATGGTTTTGTAACCTCAACAACAACTTTCTTGGACCACCAAGTCATCAGATCCAGCTATTTGGCTGTGCACGCCAACTAAGTGGTGGTGCTAGCTTACGATGCCTTCGCTCCTCTCTCCTCCGACCTGCGCCGGCCGCTCTGCCCTGCAGCCAATGCATTTCTATTTAAACTGCATTCAATTTTTAATCTAAGTTAAAGTTGAAGTTTATTATTGATCTGTTATTATAGGGAAACTTGGCATTAGTGGCCCCTAAGAGGCAGTAATGTTCCTTACACTGCAAAATATAAAAGTGTTGGAAAGAACAAACCACACGTTTTGCTGTTCTTAGAGCCTCGAGCTAAGCTTAGAGCCGGAGGAAAAAGTTAATTAAAATCCAATGGGTGTATGCCCTCGGGTGCATGAATATGCTCTGTTCAACTGAATCATCAATAGACTTTAATGGCACCAGAGAAAGGATTCGTCCACTGGTGATCATGAATGTCCACAGCAGATTACATAAAGATACCATGTGTTCGATCAAGCTGAAGTTTTTACCTGATAGCGGCACCACAAAAGGTTGGGGGTGTTGGTACTTAGCTGTCACTTACAGCTGTGCAATAGCACCGAAATCAATATTACGATTAATTGCCCCATTTACCTCGGTATGATAAATAAACTGCGCTTTTAATTCATTAAAATAAACAAAGATAAAAGATTTACTTAACATTCAGTTAGTTTTGTTTTGTTTGCTAAAATTCGAAAATCAATCATCTGTCAGGACTATCAACTGAAAAACACTTTTATGTCTTCTGTTCATTCCATCAGTGGGATGTTTGAGGGTATTGAGTGACAATGTTACTTGACTTATCAGTCTTGACCTGGAACTCGACTTAGGACTTGGCTTGTGACTTACATGTGACTTTGTGATGTGTTCTTCAGGTGCAACAGTCAGGTTGGAGTAATCAAGTTGTGTAATAATATACAGTAACAGCAGTATTCTCAGTGAAGATGTCTCTTGTCTCTTTCAGGACTCTCCACCAAAGCCAGACATGGAGCAGAAGTTGCGTTCAGCCTCCAGTGTCGATGAACTGATGAGTCTCATCTATCCTTCATACTGGGCCACTCTGAAGTGCAGATCCAAACTTTCTGCTGCCTCCTCAGCCTCCAAGCTCTCTCAGCGGCCACAGCCTCGCCGACTGAGGCCGTCGGCTGATACAGAAGAGGCAACATTCGCTGCTGCCTACCTCAACTTGGATATCCTGAAAAGTATGTTTGCACTTTGTTTTAATATAATGTTTTTTCAGACTTGCAAAAATAGAAATTGGGTTATCACAGCCACACTCTAAATGCTTCCCTCAAGCAAAACCAAGTGCTGCACCCAGGGCTGCTGTTGTCCTTTTGAGGGCCTGTCATAGAATTAACTAATAAACCAACTTAACTAACTAAAGAGTGGCCTTTGAGATATTAAAGTTTGCTTTGTTGTCATAAAATGTTATGTTCCTGCATCAGTTAGAGCCCCATAGTAGGCAGACTATATTTAATTTAAACTGGACAGTGGACTTGAACTTTCCTTTCAGTGACTGCAACTCATTTTCCTTAAACTCAGAGAACCATATGCATCATATTATCAAACTCAGTCTGTTTATTTGGTGTCAGACTGAGAAATGTGCTCCTTCTTTGAGCATTAACATCAGATATTTGAACATAAATGTGGCTCAGGAGAGCATGTCGTCCATTAATCCCAGGGTTGTCAGTTTGATCCCCAGCTACTCCTGTCCATGTGTCCTTGAGCAAGACACTGAAACGCTAGCTGATGGGCAAGCCAGGGCCTTGCATGGCAGCTCTGGTGCCATCGGTGTGTGTGTGTTAGTGGGTGAAAGAAAGGCAAAATTGTGAATTGCTTTGTCTAGTAGAACAGCTCTATATAAATACAGTCCATTTACCTGCATCTATTGCTCATTTTGCATCATTGTAATCGTCTATATACAAAATATTTACTTCTTTGCGTTGTGGAAATTGATCAAAACAGCAGTGTTTTTGTCCCACGCATATAGTTTCATGTAATCTGTGGCCCTGACCCGTTCAATAAGGTTAAAAAGGCATGGTTATAATTCAGCCAAACCTGTGGTTTTACAGATTTGAGCTTAAGGAGCTCATGCTCTGGTGACATCTGAGTGACTCCTTTTATGCTTGCTTATCCTTATGTCAAATCTTGTCAACAGAGCTCTCCAGCTGCATGCATGAAGAGGTCCCTGACTGGCAGCAGACATCCATGACATTAATGCAAACGATTTCACCTATCTAACAAACAACTATTGTCTTGATAACGAATTTGCTGAATTAATGTCAGAACTGAGATGACCCAATAATACCAGTACCTCTCAGCAGGAAAGACGATCCGTTATGGGGAAAGTTTGACATCTGACAACACTGGTTGCTGGTAATAAGTGGCAAAGGTGACTCAATTTTTGGGCCAAAAAATTGGCCCAATTTTTGTTAGCTCTATTTTGCTCTCCACAAAGTGCAGTGATATTTTCTCTACACGGTGTGCTGAGAGAGTATACTTTTGGAAATGTTATACCTACACATGCAGGGTATTACATGGAAACATGTTATATTAGGAAGAATCCATTTATCATATTATACTATTATCAGTCGTGGCCGATCATACCTTGATGTATTGATGCTTTGTAATGTCCTTAGACTTGACCTAAGTTGTACACTTGTGGGTTAAAAATCTGAAATCCCTGTTGACTACAGTTCTGACTTGGTGACATTGCAATATTCAAATTTACAGACCATATGTTTGTGTATGATATATGTGTGTCATGCATTGCCATCCATGTGTGCAGCAGCTGAGAAAAAAAAAGACGTTCTGCATGTCTGCGGTGGTGGTCTGACTTTCTGTGTGTGTGCAGGTATAGAGTCGGAGTGGAGGAAGACTCAGTGCATGCCCAGAGAAGTGTGTGTCGACGTGGGCAGGGAGTTCGGGGCTCCGAACAACATCTTCTATAAACCACCCTGTGTGTCCGTCTACAGATGTGGAGGATGCTGCCACTCTGAAGACAAACAATGCAGGAATATCTCCACTGGTTACCTCAGCAAAACTGTAAGCACATTCTTCTTCTTCTCCTCTTCTTCTTATTATGTGCTCAAATATGGATCTATGAATATGGGATCCTTGAAATGGAAAAGTTTGGAACACCCAAAATTCTTTCTTCTTTAATTTTTACTTTGAACCTGTAATTTAGAAAGCTGTGGCCTGATCATTCCTGTCATGTAGCTAATGCTACTAGCAAATGACAGCTCATTTGACCACTGTTTTGTTAGGTAACAGTATGACTCAGTCCACATGTACTCAACTTATTAACTAGCTTGAAAATAGTCTTGCATAGCCAGAACTATCTTCACACTTCGCATAGCCAGTCTCGTCAGTCTGGCACAGCGCTAAATCAAAGCGTGGAGATCTGGCTGAACCCATTATCATTCTGTTATAGGGTAAATACTCCGGCTTGTTTGTATTCCTTTAAACGAATCACAATCATCTTGGGCAACGCTAAGCCTAGGAGGCAGCAACGGTGCCCTTGCAAAATAGTATAAACGGTAACACACAGATAGCGGAAGGGGAGGAGAATTCTGACTGAAATAGCTTATACCCACAGCCTACTTCCTGTGAGTCAGACTAGCTTTTTTTCTGTCTGCCAATGTATTTGTGTTCTCTTGGTACTCTTTAGCAGGCAGCTCACTGAAAGTGTGACATTATGCGAAATCAAGCAATGAATGGTGCTTCAAATAACTATGACCATAAAGCAACATCAACAGGCTGACCAACCACAGCCACACCTGAAGCATAGCTAAAAGAGTTTGGACTTAGAGACTTGGCTCTGTCTGTCTGTTGGCAAGTCCTCCAGTTTGCTCCAACACAGACACTCTGATTACCTGCGTTACCTGGTTTCTCTGAGTAACCTGGTGACGTGGTTAAGTGCATGTAATCGCACTGACTGAGGACAAACAGAAACATGGCAACTGTATACAAAGTGTTCATATGTCAGCTGGTTACCTCAGCAACTGCAGGAGCTCTGGAGTACTCTGGAGTGTGTGTGTGTGTGTGTGTGTCTACTGGTCTCCAGAGTACAACTGTGGTTAAAGAGAAGGAGTTACTAGCCAGCGGCCTGCTTTTTAATTGGCTTGTTATGTGTCTGACCAGAGGAATACTGTGTGTGTGTGTGTGTGTGTGTGGTCAGATTGAGTTTTACAGTATGTTTTCGTTTTCAGTTAGGGGCTCTTCCTGAGACTGCCCTGTTCAGTGTGGGACCATAAATCACTGCTGAGAAATGATTTGACCGATACTTGTTTAAACCAGCCCTAAAAGTTGCTTTATGTGTCACTGTAAAATAATAAATCAATTATAAGTTAATTTTGAGATTTTAATATAGTTTCAATATAACAAGTAGACCGTTACTGAGAACACTCTACGCAGTAGATTTTATGACTATCAGCTAGATTGCTTCATCTCAAAGTGAGTTTGCTTAGTTTAATGAAAAAGCAACATGACACTGTTCTTTAAGCACAACTGGCCAGATTATCAATTTGCTGTGGATTTATCCCCAGCGGATAATCCCTCATGTTTTTGGTGACCCCTGACCTGTTGTTTAGTGCCACCAAGGCCAAAATTTACACTTGTACACAACAAAAGACAAAATCAAAACACAACAATATAATAATACTAATAATAGTAGCAGCAAACTGGGTTTTGCACTGGTTCAGTGCAGCAACGGAGGAGTCAGTTGGGAGGGCTAGCGGGGTACACCCTCTCTTTTTTTTGAGGTTCAGCAGGTAATGTTAACCATGGTCACCATCTTAGTTTAGTGTGTTAGCATGCTAACAGTTGATAATTAGTACTTAACACAATGTGCAGCTGATGGGAATGTCATTAGTTCTGCTGGTATTTGGTCAAAAACTAAAATATGGGACTAAGCGAAATGTTGACCTGATGATGGCGCTAGATGAAAAGTCAGAGGATCACCAAAGTGATTACAATTCATCCTGAGGGGAACATGAATGTACCAAAATTTCATGGACAACCATCCAATAATTGATGAGATATTTCAGTCCAAACCAAAGACCAAAGTGGTGGACCGACATTGGCATCCACAGAGCCCNCCCCCCCACCCCCACCCCATTTTTATTCCACATTTTCTAATTATGGACCAAGAAGGCACCTTTGTATTTCATACCTCCATGCTGTTAGAGAGACATCCAGAGTGGCCAGGAACAGTTGAAGAGAAAGTATTATGTGGTCCACATGGTGAATGTGTAGTAATGTTTGGAACAGATCCAAACCACTAAGTGATTTCTACTGAATGCAATGACAGACGTATGGTGATGAGATGTTTTTTTTTTTGTTGAGCACACATGGTTACCGAACTAGTAGTAAAATAAAGTAGCAAGTGCATATTAAAAACAGAATCAAAGTGTTGCTCAGACAGCGCACCATTAGGCTGTCTGGTCAAAATGTTGTTGGGTTGATTCACATTAACTCTTTTGAGCCAGGTCACCTTACTTATATGTAAACACTATTTCCAAAGAAAGACTTTCATTCAACATAATCCCCATTGAAACATACATTTATGGGCATTTAAACACACTATGAAATGAAAAATGATGTTTTTAAATCATTTAAATTCTTTTTTTTAACCTAAATATAGCTAGTCCATACCCACACAACAGTTAGAAAATAAAGCTAAGGGGAACAAAAAATTGCCCACAAGATATTTGCACTCAAATCATCCAGATTTTTTTTCCCACTTCTAAATTTCTGCCAAGAGAATAACCTAATATGAGGCTGGGGACATCACGTTTGGATTCCGCTTTGATTAACTGTCTATACTGTGTATAAATATTAAAGAAATAGACGGAAATGGTCTTCTTTTGGGAGCAATGTGCAAGCAGCTGAGAGACCTGACACCCAGGGCACTTACACAAAGATTTGCTTCATGATTCAACTGCATTGTTACGCAAACTATAAGTCACTCTAAAGTAGAGCAGAAGTTCATGACGTCTTGCACGAAATGCCAGCAGTAGTTTGGTGTTGATTTCTTGGATGAGATGCTAATGTTTACTCTGGTGTACAGTAAGTGCTGCTGCTTGCTGTTGACCCGGAGCAGTGTTTCACAGAATCTTGGATGTTGTACATATCAGAAAACATGTTTTCTATAAACATTTCCTGATGAAGATCACCCAGTATGACGTCTTCCTGCAGCTGGATGTGCAAAACATGAGTACACAGTGAGGACATTACAGAGAATCCTTCCAAACACAGCTATCTCTGCCACGCTTGCACCAAAATGTTCACCTGCACACAACGTGGTGTGTGATGTAATGGGCAGATACTATTTTTTAATTGATGATTCCATAATGTCTGCTCTAATTCGGCGCAGATTGCAGTCAAGAGCGCCCTGCCCAGTGTGTCGAAGGCGTGCCAAACACACTTTTGGTAATTTCCTGTCCAGGCTCACCTTGTGCACCTGTGGCACACTTGGATACAGGGTGGGATCAGAAAGAATACATTATCATACAATAAAGGGGGTCATGTTGGAAGTTTGGTAATCCTGTAATGAGTTTTCCTCAGGGGACACTTGTTGTTGTCTGGGAGTTTCAAATATGAATATGAATATATTAAGTTGACATAGCATTTCTGAACATCCTACTGTCATCGTGTTTTCCGTGCGTAATAGTGTTTCTATGTTTGTGTGTTCTGAAACTTAAATTGCTCTTTGTAGTTGCAAGAGGATCTGAGAAGGTCAAAACGGAGTAATATCATGCCAAATCGTGCCAAAATTGCACTGTACCAGTGATCTTCATAAACACAACCTCAACCTTGGCAGGGTGGGTGGGCAAAAAATGGACTTCAAATGGCATCATGGCTGCCCTTTTGCAGCTTTAAATAGCACACAGTCAGTCTAACCACCAGCTCCTTGTGATACAATATATTCTTGAGGTATTTACATAAACCTCAGTCACCACTCAGCTGTGCCTTGAAACAGATGGTAAACTCTTTCAGCTAGTTAGTTCATTTCCAGAGCTGTTGTTAATGAACTGGCTCAGTGTGATAGCTTATTGTTTCAGCTCAGCTGCTTTATTCATTTCCCATAAGTGTTAACTTAATGAACTGGCAGTGGCAGTCTGGGCTGATAGCTCTTTTGTTAGATGATCTTCAATCAAAGCAGGAAGTCTACTGTTGCCAGAATGTGTCCATGTGTGTTACATGTGCAAATGCATTTTTGTGTGTACACTTGTGTGTGTTTGAGTGTTTGTGTGTGAGTGTACATGCGTCAACATTACATAAGCAGTAGAATAGAGAAATGTAAGAGGGAGAAGACAAAAAGAGAGAAGAGGATCCATACTAATGCTTTGGCAAACAGTAAGCTGAGTGATAGTACTGAGACATTATACCTGTGTTAATCAATAATTGACATTAGGATTCATTGTCTAGGTGACAATAACACATGACATAAACATTGAATCAAATGATTCTTATCAACTGTTGTAAGGAGCTAGCCTGGGAACCACACGAATCTGTGAGCTCATGTTTTATTTGCTCTGGCTGATGCGTCTGCTCCCCTTCCCATTCAGACAGATTTCCAGCCAACCTCAGTCACAACCGTTTATTGAATATGGGGCGGGTTTGATACGATGACTGTACAGAGGAGCATTTTCGTTAACATTAATAAGACAGTTGGCATTTGAGCCCTTGTTATGTTAAGTCTAAATATGTCACATTTAAGAAGCAGGAGTTTATCCGTTTAACACCACTTTACAACAAGCTTACCTCTGTAATACTTCCCATGCAGACATGGATATTCTGGTCCGACTTGGACTTGGACAACTTTTTCAGAGCCCTCCGCGTCTTTGAAGGAGTCCGCCCCCAATTCCTTTTATCTGCTGCTGTTGATGTCACACGTTTCGTTTCTCTGATTGGGGACGGCTGTGGCACAGAGGGTAGTGTGGTCGTCCATTAACCCCAGGGTTGGTGGTTCGATCCCGGCTCCTCCTGTCCACATGTCGAAGTGTCCTTGGGCAAGACACTGAACCCTAAGTTGCCCCCGGTGGAGGCCAGCATGGCAGCTGTGTCCCCGTTGGTGTGTGAATGGGTGAATTAGACTACTGTTAGAACTTAGATTACTGTTACAGTGCAAACATCTTCAAAAAAGTCAGTTAAAAAACACACTAAAACAGCAACCTTATTGTGAAAATTGGACAATGGTGTTTGAATGGTTCTTGGACCACAGAATCAAGAAACTTCATGAAGCATGCCACCCTTTAGTTGAGGCCAAGGTTGAAGCTGAGAGGCTCTTGCCTGGCAGCAGTAACAAGGCTGTGGGCACTGAGCCACAGTCTTTTTGAGGTTTCACAAGACATTCTTTCACTCTGCTAGTTTTTCCTAACTGCTGTTTTTGGCTGCAATCTCAGACTATTGGCCAGAGATTTACATAGGCTACATAGTATGTCATTCAAATGATGGCAAACTAGATAGACAATTTACAGTTCTACTGAATTCTAATGACGTTTTGAAAGTGATTTCCAACAATTTGTCTCAAAATGAATGTATGGAAAGGTGAGGAGTCAAATGTGGCTGTTTCTTTTAACAGCCTTCTGTGGTTTGTTTTGTCATCCTGAAAGTTTCGTTGTGCTGATTTGCTTTGGCAGCGCTTTCAAGCAGCTGGCAGGTGTTGAGAGGTTTCGACACTTAGCAGGTAATAGAAGTTGTGCTAAACTGTGTAATTTACTATTTAACTGACTGTAAGTATCTTTAAGTGTTTATGCATGTCGGGCGGTTTAGTTCAACACCTGCGCTGTCATAGATTTTCACCATGCAGATGTTCGTGTGCCACTTTCTCTTTAACACCCTGGTTTATTCCTTCTTTCACTCCTTTATATTGTGCTTAATTTGTTATGGTTTTGTCATTGATGGCTGTGTTTTAATACCTCACATATGCTATATTGGAGATATTCTTTTTTTGTTCCACTAGCAATGGGGCCCAACTATGGTAATGTCAGCTGGTTTGTCCCTCCTTCCAACGTTGCGTCCAGAGCATGATATCTTGACAACTAATGGCCAGGTGGCAAAGAAATTAGCTGTGTATATTCATGGTGCCTAGACAGTGAATCCTAATGTTTTATGACCTTCTAACCATTCATTTAGCCCCATCATCAGGCCATAATTTCCATTTGTACTGAACAAATATCAGGCAGCCTGGCATCAAACATAGTGAGCGCATTCATTCTCCTCAGCGGATGAACCCGTTCCATTTTAGGCACTTTATGAAACCACCCTCAGCCAAAATTTCAACTTTACACATTAGATACTAGGAAGGTAACAAAACCAACAAATATAACAGAATCAATGACAACTAATTGCTTACCTACATAACTAAAATAAACAGGAGAAAACAAGATTAGCTAAACTGGCAGCCTGCCCCTACAAACTCCAAAAGACAAGGCCTCTGCGTGGCACAATGAACATCTATCAAATAACAGTAAATAGCAAATGTGGCTAGTTGGAAGATGAGATAGATGTGCAGGTTCAACGCCATTGGCTCCTTATACAGTGTGCCGTCACCAGGAAGGAGCAAATCACCCACTTTCAAGGGCTGTTTTACTAAGGGCTGTTTTTCTAAGGGTTTGAAGCAGTTTGCTAGATGTTAAAAACTCTCTGTACTCTCCATAAGGTGCAGCAGCAAAGCAGCAACATTTCTGTGTTGTGGTTAATGCAGTATATTTTGTATAGTGTTCTTATCAAAGACTGACCACTGCAGCAGAAGCAACTGTTTTTGTGATTTAACATCTGGGAGTATGAGGTGTAAAATCTGTGGCACTGATGCACATGACTGCTACAGCAGCCACTCAGATAGAGATGCAAGATACTAGACAACTTGTCTTCATGATTTCCCTAACAGCTGTATGACAATGAATACCACATCATTGACAGAAACAAATGATATTGAGGCAAGTTAAAGAGATGTGTGTGACATGCTTTCTACAGGAGCTCTCCATTCAGCACCACAAATACCAAAACACAAAAGACCAATCATGCAAGCCCAACATCAGGTGTTAATGGCAGTGCATTCAAATGGACTCAGCTGTGAATGTGCTTATTGAAAGCATCAGTAAATAGCCCACTAAACTAATGTAGTGCCATGATGGTAACTTGTGGTGGGTTTAGTAATCAATCCCCTTACTCTTGTGTAATGCAGTATGCTATTACAGTTTGTTGCTGCAACAAGTCTCCTCAAGGATGAAACAATACAGTTTCATACAGTCTCAACAAGCTTAAGTTTGTCAATCTTTTCTTTTAGGGACTGTTAAAAGACACTTGAGCATTGTGGAGGGGTTCCATCCTCTGCTGGAAATTGGTCTCTCTAAACACTAAGGCCGGTTGCATAAAACACCTGTGCAAGTTAAGATTTTCCTTAAAGTCAGAGTTAAGGTTTCCTTCAAATAAAATTAGTTACACTTAACATCCTTAAGTATTCTCCTTAAGGTTTCCTTATCTAGGTCTTATTCTTAAGGAATCACTTAAGTTACTTAAGTTAGTTAAACCATTGCACAAAAGACCTTAGCAACCAAAGTAAGGAAAAAAAACTTAAGGTACCTCTGACTGTATCTGAACTGCAACATGGCCGAGTTTATGGTGATAAATGAAGAAAATGAACGCATCCCTTAACTATCTGTAGGTCAACTGGGTGAGACGATGGTATCACAAGCGCGAGTGCAAGCAAACAAACAGAATTTTACCGCTGTAAAATCTCTTTCAGTGCAGTAAATGCCTTAATGTTTTTCTATAACTAAGGAAGCCTTTCCAGGGATTCTCTGCAACACCCATAAGTAAGTAAAATTAAGCCTTTAGTGTCATACTTAAGGAGAAAACTTTGTGTGTGTTTTGTGCAACCAGCCCCAGGGCCTTGGTTATAGTAAGTACGAGGAATGTACAAGCCAAAACATCACCACAAATTTAAGAAATTTGCAGGTGAACTTCTCAACCCAGTGGTGGTCACCGTGATCTCAAAGAGCTCTCTTTATGTGTGCATGTTCTGTAACCATGGTGAGCGCTCACCAGGTCAAAAAGACTGAGGTCAGCTTTAATGATATCCTCATTAGCATGAGAGGGAGAGAGACAGTTTAAGCTGTTTAAGGGTCTTGAATAGGAGTCATTGAGACTGATTAGTTTCCATTCATGCTGTTCAACTCTGTGACTGAAAGAATGAAGTGGCTCTCAGGGTTTCTGTTCTATTCTGTACAACAGCCTTGTGTAAGTGTCTTCATCAGTACCATGTGAAAACCCAAGCCCAGCTCCTTATTACTTTTTTGTTCTTCAAGTGGCAATCCTTCACATTCTCGCTCATTGTTTTCAGTTTAACATGTGCTGATTTGAAGTTGAACTCCAAGTTGTTAAAAGATTGTGTGAAATAGTTGCTTAGTTGCTGATGGACTACCTTTATTGAAATATGGGCCAGTTGAATGGGACTAAGTGAGTTCCAGGACTTTCACAAAATGAATTAAAATATTTAATTGTGACACATGCATGTAAAAACTGCATCGATGGATTTGTGGCCACTAGGGAGCAGAAAAACTGCAATACAAGCTGATGTAGCAGACAGATTTCTGCTCTCACTATTCTGACATATTATCACCTTATCAAGTTTTTATTGCACATCCAGCTGACATAGAGAACATTATCATATCACTGAATTCCTGCTGAAGAAAGTCAAAAATCTAGCAACTAAACAGCCAGATAGGTTTCTCAGGAGTTGTTGACAGTGTAATATTAAAGTGCATGTCGGACTTATTCATCATTTGGACAATAACGCAATAGGTTGAGTGTTGCTCTGTGTCTGCTGGATGTGTAAGTAAGCCGTGATAAAAAGTTAGCTATAACAACTTGTGACAGTGTATCTGTCAGCTTGATGTTTTTCTGCCCCCTGGTGGCCAAAAACCAATTAATGCAGCTTTAAGTAAATACTAGTGCCAAACCAGCTAGTCAGTGTAGATGATCAGCTGGTTGTTAACCAATGTGATTGGTCTCTATTGCTGTTGTTAATCACTTGGAAAATTGTTACAAAATATTAACCATTCAACCATTTAATAATTTCATGCATGAGGTAATTCAAATAGTTTTCAGTGGTTATTAACCACGTGTTTGAATATACTGTTATGTTTTTTACTAGCACCAAGTTTGTTTTATTTTGTCCTCATCTTTGGTACAAACTGATCATTGCTGTGATCAGAAAGAACATTCTTTGCCTGACCAATAGACAGACCTGAGTTTGGCTTCATGTTTTGCTTGTCTGCTTCACTTTCATTATACATTCTTCAATCAGTAGGCACATCTTTATCCACTGTGTTCAACTGGAATATTATGGGAACTTTGTGTAACCATGTAGAGCACTAAAAGACAACAATTTCTTCCCAGTTTGGCGGTAAGGACATTGTAACATGTAAACCTATTCCTCACAGTGTACTTCACTATGCTTTTTGCACCTTGTCTTGATTCACCTTGTCTCTCTCTGACTCTTCTCTCTTTTGCTATTTTTGCAGCTGTTTGAGATCACAGTGCCCATCACCCAGGGAACCAAGCCGGTGACCATCAGTGTGGCCAACCACACCCAGTGCAGCTGTCTGTCCAAACTGGACGTCTACAAACAAGTTCACAGCATCATCAGGAGAGCCCTACCTGAGTAAGCACTTCATTCGACTCATTGCATCACTCTGGCCACTAAGTTCATCTGGGAGGAAAGTTATCCAGATTACAAAATACAAGAATTGTCCAACAAATAGCCTATCTGAATACCGAGTTCTCAACATATGCTATGGCTATGGGTGCACCCTCAAAAACTCACTAGGAATACACCAATCATAGCACATACAAATGTATAAGGCTAGACACACAAAACAATTAGCCTGCACTTTTTAAAAAGAGAAAGAGATACAGAGTTAGCTCAAATGTTCAAACGATCATCTTCTACCAACTCACCTGGCCTTTTCTTCTTTTTTTGATCTCTTCTCTGGGAGAGCAGTCTGAACTTCACACTCACTGTCCTCCTGCTCCTCCAGAATGCCATTGGCCCACTCAACAAAACCATCTGCTGGTCTCTTCACACCCTCAAAGTCTCGGGTACACTTTCTCAGGTTATCTTCTGTTCCTGTCACCGATATCCATACCACTTGTTTGCAAGTACTTAGACAGAGGGGAAGTCTGCTCAAAAACCCTGAGATACACTTAATCTGTCAGTATGGTTTCATACTTCAGGAATGTATCTTTTTACTCTTTGATAATCTTTGCTCTTGCCATAATGATGACCACCAGCGGGTTTCAGCAATTACAACAAACCATTGGTGTCTCTTGTCCTCACTGGTTTCCTACCATAGCTTCATGCGCTTGTAGGGATCTTAAATGAACACTGCAATGTCATTCAGTAGGGAGAAAAGAGATTCACTTGCCACTACAATCTCATTGGTGTCCGTTAGCACAAAGTTGATGTGGGTAACACCATATGTGCTGCATGTTTCTCGTGGACGACATCAGTGACATATCGATGAACTAACTGGTCTTTAAATGGTAAATCCTGCATGGTGTCCAGTTGTATTTGAGAACATCCCTGCCTTTCTTACTTCAGCAGCCACTGTCTGCTGAATCAACACTCTGATGACCTCAGTGACTTTATTTGCTGTTGTTTTGGACATCATCATAACCAAGGACCCTCTTCCTTTAGTCCCCTTCTGCTTCTTGCTCTTCTCATTGACAATCATTGACATGCTCTTGCGGGCAGACATCGTATTTGCTGAGCAACAATATCAACTCCAGAAAGTTGCCATGACCCACGGCCACGTTTTCCCAGCTATATGTAGCTTCACGTTTGTGTCCTCTGTAGCTAAGCCCACATTTACCTATTGCTTTAACTACATGAATCACACATTCTATGACCTGCCTCTTCTTTCTGACCTGGTCTTTCTGTACTGACATTTGTTGTCACTCAGTAGGCTATGGATGTCAGCTGGCCCTGAGAAAATAGCCTCTGTATTTTACCTATGGGCCTGCTGCTTTCATGCTCCTCCACTCTCTTGATGGGTATGTTTCCAGGCCTGCATACCTCCCTTTGATAAATTCAATGGCTGAAGTCTTAACGAATGCAAGGCATACTGAGCAGAACAAGGAGTTAGTTACTTCATTGTATGTCAGCCATTTTTTGTTTGTGCCATCTTTGGAGTAAAAGACTTTGGGAATGACTCTTTGAGGGGTTTGTTTTGGGTGGTACTGGAAGTCCAAATCTTTGGACTGAGGATGGGCAAAATAATCACATGGATTTTCAGTGCTTTCACTGTCCCTCTCAGTTGTCTCTGTGCTGGGTCCTGCTGAACCTCACTCTCTATCATATTATCGCTATATTGCACTCATTGCTATTTTATGCAATTCCTTCACCAAGACGTGAGACGTGCAAACTGTAGCATACTACCGGGCCGTTGTTTATTAGCTAATTAGGATAGCCATGCTGGGTATGTTTTGAGTCTTAGCTAACTAGAGTTCTTTTACTGACAATTGACTGACCTGGTTGCTGGTGAACATGTCACTTATTTTGCAGAATTTAGCTGTACCTGTGGCTCTGCTCCATCCCTTCTTCTCTTTTTACCATCCATCTCTCCATCTAAAATGTTTGTGGTAGAAACAGTTGAAGGCTGCTATGTGCGGCAACCAATCATGTTTCACGATGGGCAGATAGATCATACCATCACGCCAAATCTAGACAGAGAGAGGTGGTGAGCTATTATGCTTTCAACAGATCTGACTAGACGCCTCGTGTCGTTTTTTCTTTGATTTACCTATACCGTTATGCCAATTTCAACTATTGTCTGGTTGACTGTCCAGGCAAGACCAACCCGGCGTTCAGTCCACTGGGACTCAAAGGAGACGTCTGTCTACTTCTGGTCTCCTCAGAGCTGTGTGTGTGTGTGTGTGTGTGTGTGTGTGTGTGTGTGTGTGTGTGTGTGTGTGTGTGTGTAGACAGGAACAGTCTTTTCCTTTTTCCAGCAGAGGTGTTCCTATTGTCAACACACACACAAAGAGTGTTTGAGTTATTGTTACAGAGGTTGCTTCCCGTGCTGTGTGTATACAGGGGGTGTTACTTAAGGAAACACTTTTCAGATTATGGTTTATGGTGTATTTTTACCTGTGTCCTTTGAAAACAGAAACATGTCCATGTTTAATAATTTTCCAAAAAACTGATTAAAGCAGGCAGCTCAGATACTTTAAATATAAACATACATATTTAGAACGAAACTTGTTTGCAAATATATTATACTTGATTTGCATGCCGTAGTCCATTAAATACAATTTATATCTAGTTGACATTACTGCCCACATTTGGCCTCACATTATTTTTAGTACAAAGAGCGTTCTCAGTAGTTTTGTCTCCTTATGGACAGAATCTGTCAGTGCAGCTCAGGAGTGGACAGTGTCCAGTATGGTGACCTTAGGATTGCTTCTGTGGCTTCTGCCAATGATACCTTCACTGATCTATGAACATCAGCGTGCACTAGGGGAGTTTGCAGCTGAGTGTGAAGTGGCTTAGGCCATGGTACTCTGCCAGAGTGGAGGACTACCCTTCAGTTTGGGAATGAATTTCTGTCCCAAGTGAAGGCGTTATATAATATCTTGGGGTCTTGTTTATGAGTGAGTGTAGTGCCAGGAAGACACTGTATGGATTTAAACCCTGAACTGGTCACCCCCAACAATTTTTAGAATCTGTTCTTATTTAGTGGAGACCTTTTTGAAAATTTTTTCAAACAGTACAAACAGACTAATAATAAGATTGTAATGTAAAACCACTGACTTTTTCATTCTCATTATCATCATATTGGTCAGATATTGACTGGATATACTGTAGTTAGAAAATACAAGTCTACATCTTTGTGTTTTAAAGCCACTATGTGTAGAATTTGAAAATCTCTGACTTTGGTGCCCCTAGTGGTAGAATGGAAAAATACACTGAGAATGAATAGGCTGAAAGCAGCACATTTCCACCAAAAACTTTTGGTATACCCTAAAACCCGTACCTAACCCGTACCTACATGTACCTCAACCCTAGATCTGTTTTGCATTTCCATCCCAGACAGTACTCTTAAATGTAGGCAGGGTTGTTACCGGATGGTAAAAGCCGCGCCAACCACAAAAGTAGCGTGACATCATATATAGCGCGACACAGTAAACAAAGCAACACAAGAACACAATGGAGGACATTGAATGTTTTGTGTTCTTTCTTCTCGCTATGTACGTAGCTGTTTATTACAACAAGCTTTGTTTGAGGAAAGGCTGCAGGCAGCAAGGAAAAATGGCAGGTTTATGCACTGAGTCTTTTGTCGTGCAAGAAGTGATGATTCTGTTGACCAATCAACGGACTGCAGTGTTTCTAGCTCCACCTTAAAGTCCTGGGTCAGTGTGCAAGGTAACTCAACAGAGGGTAACGAAAAAACGGGACTGAATCGGAGTGGTTCTATTGGCACCATCCACAATGTTTGCCAATGGAAATGCGAAAATAACCGTTCTAATGTGTAAAAAACTGAACTGAACTGAACTGGACTGCTTGGTGGAAACACAGCTATCGACTACATTGGGTTTCACCAGGATTGTCTCCTTTTTCTTTTGTTATCAAAATAATTTGAAAGATGGATTCTACACATCAGTCTATATATCTTCTATAAATAGTTATAGATGCTTGGGGGAAATCTCTTGGAGGAAATCTCTTGAGGTAGACCCACTGTACCTTATAAAAGGAGAGGAATCTCCACTTCATGCTCAGCTCTTTTTCCAGTCCCATTCATTTTTCAGATCAGGTGAATTAGCAGTATGATGAACGATGGTCAGATCCTGATGCGGAAAAAATCCAAGTAGATGTTGCTTAAAGAAGCCTGTGTGTGTATGTGTGTGTGGGTGGGGTACACTACTGGAGAGTAATGACCTGTTCAATATGGAATGTGCACTTATATGTGCCATAGACCTTCACAATGAATCTAATCCAAGGAAAGACATGAAGGGTTAGTCAATGAAGACTGTGCATGTGTGGGTTTGCATAAAGAAAGACATATCGTTGGAATGTAAACGGTAGGATGTGTAATATGATGATCCGCTATAATATGACCGATGTTCTGTTAATCAAATGGGAATCATATGCATTTAGACAACTTCAGACCTTTAAATGGACTCATTAAACAAGATTTATTCTATTCACTCCCTAAATATCTACTGTTTCATTCTTCTCACGGAGTATTTTGTGGTTTAGTTTTTCTATCTGGATACAGTAGTGGCTCACAAGATCCACTTCATTGACGTTAATAGGCTTTGATGCTGTAGAGAGAGTGTGTGTGTGTGTGTGTGTGTGTGAGAGAGAGAGAGAGAGAGAGAGAGAGAGAGAGAGAGAGAGAGAGAGAGAGTAGAACCACTTAACTGACGTTAAAGGAATGTTGATACGTGCTGATATTTGACAATATACGCGCACATACACACACACATACACAGAGCAGCAGCGTTAAACACAACGTGTCAAATTATGGCTGGAAATGGAAACGCATTGTAGAGATTTTCACACCTACAAGTCATCCAACATGTAAGAACACACACACACACGTATGCGTGAAGCACGCGTATGTTTCACATTAGGTGAAGTGAGAGAAACACACAGGTCCAGTCACACAGCAGCCTCCTTCCAAAAAATCTCTCTCTCTTTGTCTTTTCCTCTCTCCATCTTTTTCTTTCACTTTCCTCTGTTTCCTCTCAGCCCCCCGTCAGTTTGTCTGTCTGTTTGTGTCCATGCCACTGCAGCTCTAATTGAAACCACACTGCGTCTCTTTTCATCGCCAGAGTCTTTCACAACTTCAAACAATTTGTCTGCCTGCAAACACACCGCCTGCTGTCTGTCTCTGTGTCAAAGTCAACGGTTCCCTAAATGTTGCGTTTTAGCCAGACCATTCACTTTGTGGTGTTTTATATAATTGACTACGTGTGTATGTTTATGTGTGTGTCTACAGTATTTTCAGAGGAAGTATATTTTTCTTGGCAGTTTGTGGAAATCCAAACAAGGTATCTGGTTTCCAGAGTAATTTCAGCATCAGGCTGGAGTTTGTTTTCACTAACATGGATAATCAGAATTCTTTTGACAATATTTGTTAAGTAGATATTGATCAACAACAGCAATATATAGTGACTTAAGATGCAATGGTTAACAAAGCCTTTTGGGTTATATGTTGGTTGTGCAACCTTATCCTACAGCAGTTGTCTTTTCTGATTGCAGAGATACCCCTGTCTATGGCTGTAAGGAACTGTACGAAAATGATTAAAGGGGAGGGTTATGTACTTTTCCTTTTTTGTTGAACGGAGAGACTGACTTTTATGTGACTTTTATGGAAGAGAAGGAGGTCAAACCACCAACCCTGTCATCAGGGTTGGTGGTTTGACCTACTGTACATTCGTCAGGTAGACACAGACTCCAAATGAATGGTAATGCTGCTCCATGTCTACTGAATGAGTAAATAAGCAAGTGTATGCTAACAAGATCACTATATCAACTTAGAAGGTGATGATAAATCAATGCTGTGTTCATGGTTATTGCAGGTTTAATACAATCGAAAATTCACAGTTACTTTGACAAAGATGAAAAGGAGGCTGCTGCTATTGTTGTTATTGGTCTTATTATTAGTATTA
>LKNJ01005737.1:0-21520 GCA_002120245.1 Maccullochella peelii
GTACACACCGACTCAACATTAATTTTCGTGACCTCTGATTGGCGTAATCGAGTGTCATTACTGTCCTAATTATACCGCATTATAATTAGGACAACAAAATCTTGTATTTCTCTTTAAGTTGCACTTGATGCTAATTATTACAATATAGACTGAAAAAGCATTCAACTAAGCTAAATGGTAATTTATTGAATGTAATGCCCCATTGACCATGCTCACATTTGTTGTTATTCAAATAACACTCCTTATTAGTAACCTAAGACTAACATGTTTTATCACTGTCTGTTATCAAGTATCCCCACTAATATACTGAAATTTGTGTCAGCCTTTCTATATTTGTCCATCTTTGTTTGATGCCAATTTTAGCCTTATTTTTGGACCAACATAAATCAAATACTCTCCACCAGCAGGCACCAGGGATATTACCTGAACGGACAGACCGTCTTGGTCAGTTTGAGTTTAGCAGAGGAGGAATAAAGGCTAAGGATCACAACTCAAGATGATATTAAAAAATATAATTTGGCATGAACTGACATCAGTGTACCCTGAGATTCATGTTTGAGTTGAAATGATGTGGTATTTCAAGCTTGATATGCTATGGGACATTTTAATAGGAGTTGTGGATTTCTGTAAACTTTGATTACTGGTTTCATCTGTCAACACGGGGCTTTATGAGCAGGAGAGTGGCAGGGAGAGTCAGACTCAGGAAGGCAATAAAGAACTCCTGAGTCCCAGCCTTCCACCAGTGGAGTCAGTCTGACATCCACTTTGCCCCTTTGTGATGTGCTCACATGGAAGCTGACTCTGCCTGATAGATATCACAGAGTCAGGTTGGGCCAACCAGCCCAATCCTTAGTGAGGAGCTGAACAGCAGAAACAGGATGCACAGCAAAGAGAGAGAGAGAGAGAGAGAGAGAGAGAGAGAGAGAGAGAGAGAGAGAGAGAGAGAGAGAGAGAGAGAGTTTTTGTTGTTAACTTGTTTTCTAAATTCTGGCAGCAATCCTATCCTGAGAGAGAAACAATGAAATGAGTACCACTTTAAGATGCATTAAAGAAAACCACTGACAGCAACAAAAGTGAATAAAAAGCCTCTTTCAGCTTTCAGTTCCATAATGAGATGAATGAGTCTGTGACGTAGCATTCATGTAACTTTCCTGTGCTCTGTGTACGTGAACCCACCGGCGTCTCAAGCTTCCTCCCACACACAAGATGATCCAGCTGTGCCAGCCAGCTGCCCTCACAAGCGTAAATGATGGGCCACAGATAGTCGACAACTCGCTCTTCCAGAAAAATCACAGGCAGCACGCCAAAAAAAACAACACAGAGAGATCCTCTCTTGGTTGGCCTTGAGCCAGAATCCTAATTTTAAAAACAAACTACTGGCTTGTTGATGTGGAGTGTTTTTGTAATTGTCCCTAAAAAATGTTTTGACATTTATAAGAGGAAATGTTTTACATGGATGACCAATTTTATTTTAGGGTGACAGAAAAGAAATTTTAAAATTGTAATATCCTTGAATACAGAAATCATTGTTTGTTATTGATAGAACATGTACGGTGAACTCCTGAGTGTGTGTGTGTGTGTGTGTGTGTGTCTGTCTGCAGTATCTCACATCCCACGTGGCATTAAAGTCAACCTTTGTCCTATTTTTATTTGTTGTCCTCTGTGTGGATGGAGGAATGTTTTTGTGTTGATAGTATTTAAAAAGAAATCACAGAGGCCACACTGACAATCTCCTGGAGGTTGAGGAGACACAGTGGTAAATCTTGTGCTTATAGTCTTTTGTGGGTGCTGAGTAAGGCAATACTGTACATCTCTGAAATGCATTGGCACAAAACACTGAAACAGTTCAGGGAGTCATTATGATAAATGCAATAAAACATGTTTATGCCTGATCATGTCATGGTGACTTTGAGACTCAAATATCTTTGTGTCAAAGACTGAATTTTATTCAAAAGCAAAATGTACTTTAACTGTATACAGTACAGTAACTATTCCCAAAAGGTCCTGTTATATTGAGTTTCAAACAAGAATCGGTTACAAAACAATGCATGCAAATAAAGGACCATACTACATAGTACATACAGAAGTTGATAAGTAGGCTACAGTAAATGCATGCAGGATTCTTGCATTATATTTCTAGCTGACATGACACAGTGTAGATATAAAACATCTCTATGATGCTAAACTGAAGTAATGGTTAAAGACACTTCCATTGAAAGTCACAGGTTTTGTAGCCACGTTCTGTCGGGCCGGCTATTGGAGGGATTACCATGAAATTTGGTTCAGACATTCCTGTCCTCTTCAGGATGAGCTGTAATAGCTGATCCCTTAAATTTTCACCATGTCAAAAGTTGAATTTGTCCAATATGGTGGCTTATGACTAAATACCAGCAAAGACATTCCCATCAGCCTCATCAGCCTGTACTTTATGTCTAATTAGCTACTGTTAGCATGCTAACATGCTAAACTAAGATGGTGGACATAGTCAACATTATACCTCAACATCAGTTAGCTTACGTTAGCTTTGTGAGCATGATAGTATGCTGACAGTAGCATTTAGCTCAAAGCACCACTGTGCCTTAAGTACAGCCTCACGTACTCACCTGATTTAAGCTGAAAATGTCAGCTCAAGGAGTACCCATTATTGATCATGGCATCAGACTGCACTTCAATCAAGGTCTAACACAGCCAGAAATTGCATTATGTTTTTCTGTTAGAGATAACATTCTGATCAGTCCTTGTCATTTAACGAGAAAATTGCAAGATAAATGAACCCGTTATCACGAGAAAAGGAACTGTGCTATCTCGAGATAACGAAATAATTTAAAAAATAATTGCAAACACGGCTGTTATGGCTTCCGTAGATTACAATTCATCCTGACAGGGAATGTACCAAATGTACCAAAAGCTATCGATCAATCAGAGACATTTCACTTAAAACCAGACATGTAAACCATGGTGGCGCTAGAGGAAAAGTCAGGAGGTCATCAAAGTTTTTAGGATTCATCCTCTGGGCACTGTGGGCATCATCATGGCAATATATCCGATAGTTTTCGAGACACCGCTAGTGTCAGAGGGTGGCAGAGGAAAGGTGTAAATATCAGTTGTGTGTAAACATATCCATTCCTATAAGTAGACCAGAACACTTTTTGAGTGATGTGAATGTGGAGAAGCAGTAAAAGGCAAAAATCTAGACACCAGCTAGTCCAGGTGACAGCAGGAGATTGTTAAGCGGAAGAGGACATCTTAGATAGAAAGATATCAGTGAAAGTAGTGGTTGGCAGTTTTTGGAAGAGCAGAAAATATTGAGAAAACAGATTAATTTAAAAAAATGAGCTAAATGTATACAAACCCATTTAAATGTACCAAAGTCAATGTAGTAAACCGCACAAAAGTTTCACTGGCTTCAGGGTGTCATTAAGTCCTCTGCTGGCTGTATAAAAGCAAACCAGTTGTAGCACGAGCATGGAAAACTCCTGAATCATGTCACAAAGCAGAACACATTTCAGTTATTAGTGAGTCTCAGATAATTTGCCTCCTTAAGGCAAAGGGAAATATTAGCTTTGTATGGTGGTGCAGAGTAGAGGAGACTGACAAGTCCAACAGCTGCAGTAACAAACTTTCCTGGCCTGAACCCAAACTTGAAGTCTGAAGCAAATGATTTTACATCAGACTCTCTCCCTCTTGCACACAGGAGCGATTGCTTACAAGACATAGTGCAATAAGTCTAGTCTGTCTGCTGCTCTATTGACGCCTGGCCATCATTATCCGAGCATTAGTTAGCCAAGCACACACAAACACACACACAATTCCTTAAACCTCTCACTGACACCATAGCACACCCTCAACGATGCAAACCAGATAAACCAGCAAGCTTAACAAACAAAAATGACTTTCCAGTTAGTCTTGATGTGAGAGGAACAATGATGAACGGCAAAACAGTTTCTAATCTTTACCACCTTCATATCCTCAAAAAACAAAATCGCCTAAGAGCAACGATGCTGGTTGGAAAATAAGAGTAAAGGCCATTGAAATCAAGAATGACTCAGTTAGTGGTAATTGGACACTTGCAAGGGACTGGTGTTGGAAATTAGCTTCGGCTATATTCACGTGTACAGTACACACTGCTTTTGCAACTGTCAGCGTTTCTCTGTACTTGTCTCTTACTAATAAACTATATAGAAATATTCTACTGTCTAGATGTGCAGGTGTACAAGATTAAGCCAAATACAAAATTATCCATTTTTATAATGAACATAATACATTATAGTACCATTTTAGGCCTGACGACCCAGTATACACACAAAAATGGTTCCAAACACGAAATGATTAATTACGAGATGATGAAAATTGCTCAAGACTTTGACTAACAAACATAATTTTCTTTAAACAGATGCTGGCGCTTCAATGATACAGGGCTTCATCAGACCACTAAAGGAGTGCTCAGTCTCTGATGAAGTATGACATTGTCTTCAGTAGGTACAGAAAGTTCAACCACTTGATTCTGACAGACGTCTGTTGCAACCATTAATGCTGTTATGTTGGCTTGTCAGGTAATCATCATCTGCTGTGAATGAAACAAATTAATGCTGTGAAGTTGCATGAAGAGCATAATAGAAATAATTAAGTGAGTGAGATATTCAAGCTCATCCGTGGCCAAGATCAACCTCTAATCAATTAATCCAACCAAATAATCATGCCCCCACAATGTGCAACCCTCTTTGTTTCATGCAGACTTTATCATCATCATCTTTTCATCTTAATTTAGGGTGAAGCCTTTATAAAATCTCAAGAGTTGTCTTAGGACCAACTCTTATCACTGGAGAGCTTCGTGAGTACGACCACAGGCTGTTCTGTTTGCTGATTGGACTGGATGTCAATCAAGTCCAATCAGCAAATAGAAGAAAAGAGGTCTCCGTGTGGCGCTGTTGTTTGATGTGTTTGGCTCTGTGCCACTTAACCTGCTGTGAGACGGAGGAGCTCCATGCATCATTAGGAACCTGTTGTGGGAACAATATCATTCAATATCATCATCATTCAGATGTGGCTGACAACAGCGTAATCTAGCATGGCAGCATCTAGCTGTCATACTATAGTGGAGTGTGAGGAAACATAATCAATGTGATCGGATATGTCTGTGAGAATACAGACCACATCCGTTGCATTTTGGCTGATATATACCTTGTCTGGTAAAATATTCGTAGTCTCAATTTTAAAATTTGTTTGATCAATCTTATCTTTTCATGTGGAAACTGATAAAGAAATGACTGCAGATGATGTAATAAAAAAAAATCTTAATAACTGATAATGTAAAAACTATAATGTAATAACTTTTTGTGTAATTAGTAATTCAATTTTGTGATAAATTATCATTTCAGTGGCACTTTTTTATTGAAAAATGTCATAACATAAAAAATAAAATGTTCAATAAATAGATTTTTGATAAGCATTTCACCTGCGTGCTACAGGAAGAAACAAACACACTCACTGTTTGTGGGTGGGAAGCCAGTGTGGGATAATAAACTCCAACTTGATGGGGAATTTCTACAGTTTAGCAAAATAAAATAACAATGAAAACAGAAAATAAATGTTCTTACACAGCCACGAAATAATGATTGAACGTCAAAAGACATTGTAGCAATGACCAAAAGGGTGTAGGCGAACACACATCTTATTACACCCACCTTCAACTCACACAAAATGCCAGTATATTGTGTGAAATATTAGATAACATGACACTGTGAACAAACGCGAGTCATGTCTCAAAAGGCTCATCTGCTGTAGAGCATCATGACTGCCTCAACCTTCGCATCAAGGTTGAGTCCACTGCAATGTGGCTACATTCAAATGCAAAGCATGAACACTCAGCTACACAGGTAAGAAATACAGACAGATCAATTTAAAACAATTTAGTTCATTTCAGGTTCACATAACTAAAGAGACACCACAATGATTTATATATTATTCTTATGAATATATATATATACATATATATATATATATATATTTACATCTTTTCACACCACAGTCAAAAAGAAAGAAGTGTAGCAAACGTCTAACAACCTTTACAGGTACATTCACTTTTAAATGAATACAGCAGTCAGCCAGTTCAAGCAATGTTACAAGCTGTCTTTTTGACAATAACTATACTATATTTATCAGCTTGTCCTGCTAAAGAGAGACTGAAGGACGAGGAGACAGACAGATGAGGCAATACAGTGTGTTACCAGGAGACAAGGGATAAATAAGGAATAACAAAAGTGCACCACCCAACCTGCAGGTTTTGGACAACAGTGCTACTGTACAGGTTGGATGAGTGGTGTGATATCTGACTCCTACAGCTTACATTTATATAATAGTAAAATACATTTTGTAGGAAACGTAATGACTCCTGGAAACATTGGAAAAAATGTTAATGAAATTGTCAGCAAACAAAATGCTTCCTACAACATCCACTCTTGCAATACAACATCTGCTGGTAGCAACTAAAGCATGATTAAATGTTTTTTTTTATGGTTATATTTAGTCAACACTGGCTTTTTTTTTTAATGGAAAGGATCTTAAAGTAAAAGAGGGAGAACATTTAAATAAACATAAAATAATCTAATGTTTTGTGATTGTTTGGGAACAAATTCTACCACACCCTTACTTACAGTGTCATAACAAATCTTTAACACAGCAGACATTTTGGCATGTCATAGCAGGAAAGGTCTGACTGCGCTAATTCAACTGTACCACTGGAACTACACCTGTTATTCTTTCCAAATAAGCAAGAACAGGGCTATCTTAGATATTCCTGAGCAGTAAGCATCTTTAGCACAATCAGAAATGCAAATGTAATCATAAATAAATTCACATTATTTGCTACAACTTTAACCAACTACAACAACTAACTTTTCCAAAATGCAGACATCATCACTTTTAAGATACGATCAGTCCAGTATTTTTCCCCTTTTTAAAAATGTCCTAAAGTTGGAATTAGTAAGAATTAGTAAAAAATGGCTGGACTGCAAATTGATGTCTATGGTTTCTGAAATTGTGCATTTTAATTTGAATAGTTTGAAAACACAAAGGATATTTGCTTTTACTTTGTTTGAGTTTATTCTATGTAAAAGGGTTAGATGAGTCATAGTATTATACTCACTTTCTGTTGGTCCTTTAGTTGTTATTTCAGGTCTCTGAGCTCAGCTTTCACTTCCTCCACTATCATTAACTTTTTAAAGGCTGATACTTCTTAGGCTGTAGGCTGTACCCCTCACACCACACTCTAATGACACCTTCAACATGCACTATTCCTTTTAATCAGCAGAACAGTGTATTTGGAACAAATACCTCAGAGTAAATTAAATTAAAGTATTTTAAAAATAATTGTACACTTTCTTGTCCATTTTGTGTGTGATTTTCCTTTACTCTTTCTCTCCGTCCAGAAAATAAAGGCAAAGTCTGTCAGTGTGTCAGACAGGAATCGATCAAGGCTGCAAAAAGGCATCAATAATAGTATTTAATACTTTAAAAAGGCCAAAAAGGATTATTAAGCTACTTGTTCTGTCTCCTTCTCTCTGTTTCAGGGGCTAATATCCTCTAATGTGAAAGTAAGCTTGTGTTTACTGCTTTCTCATGTTCTGGCTTGAGGAGCTGGCAGTGAATTTATAGGGGCAGTTATATTTACACAAGAGCAGTAGCGTCACCAGAACGAAAACTTTGGCTGTGCCTCAGGAAAACTGGATGTGCCAATAGCTGAAGCACAAAGTGACGTAGCAAAACCACTGTTTTGTTAGGTATGCTCAAAATAAACTCCACTGCATGAGACTCTTCTAGGTGAGTGATGTCGAGAGTGCATAGCCTGTGCATGGGCTGAGCGGCGGGCTTTTTTGAGCGAGAGAAAGAGAGAAATTAGAGGCTATTTATTTATGCTTCCCCAAGTGCCTATCGGACCCTGTTCACGATGCAAAGGAAACAAATGCTTGCATGTATTTCAGCGGCCACCACAGTGTCTTGCCGAATGACAGAGATCTTCGAAAGAGTGGCCACCTAATCATGTACAAACACTTATGCCTTGTCACCAACACATCGTACAGATTTGTTTGTTTCAAGGATAAGAACCCTTTGGAAGTGACAAGAACTGCAGTTCAGATGGGACAGAGCATTAGTAGAGCAGGAAAAAACTCAGATATAAAAAAAACTGTGGGAGTTAGTGCAGCCACATAAAGACAGACTTGTCTCTGTCAGTGTGGTGCTTTCATGTTCTGCTCTCTAACAAGTTTTCCCAGCTGGAGAACAGTGTAGCCCGACAGCATGACTTGTTAAGGCTGTTTGAAAGCACCAAAAATGAGATGTTGTTCCTCATCCCAATCTCCGACTGTATTCCATCTTCCATCATTTTTCTATTGCTGGTGAGGCTGAAGGGGATGTGGCTACCTGATACAGTAACACAGAGCCAGGTGTCATTTTTCTCATTCCAAAACGTATTTGAGTGAAAAGTGTGTTGCATGAAAGAGCTTTTCATTCAGTGAAATTGTCATAAGAAGAACATATTTTTTACTTAATTCATGCCACCACTACTAATCCTACTGTGGAAGCCCCTGTTTTCGACCACAAAAGTAATCTGAGGAGCACAGACAGACGCCTCACCTGCCACTATTAATTAAAAACTTTCTTTTAAGGAAAAATGTTTTTAAAGTTGTTTTATCCATTTGTTTTGTTTGAACCCCATTGCTTTTTGTGACCGACTCTCAGTGATCCAACACAGTCAGCAGATCAACTGTGGGGGGAAAAAGAACATTATATATTTTGGTGTTGTGTTTTTACAGAGAAAACTAAAGGAAGAACTCAAAGATACCTACTGTATATCTGCATTTCTACCTTATAAGATCAGAAATTACACAATTACTGTGAGATTAGTGTTAAGTGATTGAATTACTGTCATGATCTGGCTTGAATACAATATGTATGTAGGTAGGTATTTTTAAACCTGGGTCCTATTTATTTATATTTTTGTACATATTTTGGGGTGTAAATGACTAATAGGTGCAAAATGTTTTGGAATTGGTCCAGTAGATTGCCTCAGCTGGCAGCCATGAAACAGGCTGCAATGGCTGCAACGTAATCCTTGGGGGCAACTGCCCCTGTGAAAAGTACGTCCACTACAAGTGCTTGTTTTTGTCACTGACAGGCTCAGATTGTTGTTCTAAGTGTCTGACAACATCATGGAAACAGAGATAGACCTTTTTGTTAAAAAGTAAGATCCTTTTTATTTTTGAACCAGAAACACCGTCGTCTTCCTGCAACAACTCACCTCTTGTGAATTTTCAGAGCGACACTTCTTAGTCACACCACTTAGTCACTGGTGAACCTAGATTCAGGAATCACTTGAGTTTGTTCAGAGTTGGAGGGTGTTTGACCCCCGGAGCTTCACTGTAGTGCTGTGCGCGGTCACTGGGGCTAACGTTATGCTCGCTGTTGTTGGTCAGTAAATGCCCTCAAACCGTAGGCGGACTGCTTGTTGAACCATAATGTCTCGTTTTCTGTTTCTACATGAGTTCCATACAGAAAATGTGACGTGTGGGCGTGGAGGCTTTACGTTCTTTAAAAGTAACACTGATAAACAGATTACCTGTAACCTCAGAATCACAGACTGCAACTAACTGGCCACAGAAGAAGCCAGGAAACAGGAAAGTAGCAGTAGCTACTGCAAGTTTATGTACCAACTAATACAAGTAACCTATAGTGGTCCTATATAACTTAGCATATGAAACATGCATTAAATTGGACCTTTAAAAGTTGTAACTTATTTATGAATCTGCTGCAAGCCAAAGGACTGGACCAACTGGCATTCTGGGTCCCCTGAAAGAATGTTTCTCTACGTAAGTTATGAGATTGAGAGATACTGTAGGCTATATAGAGAGGCAAGATACCTGCACCCCTGACCTCTGTTTGCTCAGACGTATTTTTTAAGTACATTTATTTTGGGTACTGGCAAGTGTAGCTGTAGTTTGCAGAGCAGTAGTATTTGATTGCTGCAGCCTCACCACATTTATTACCTCCCTTGCTGTGCAGACCAAAAGTCCTCCTCATGATACGAACCGCAAAACAAGGTTTTATCGACCATCTGTAATAAACTGGTTAAACAACTCTCCTTCCTGTGTTTAAATGTGTGCCACAGTGGAGAGATTCACATCCAGTATTTACAATTAAACCTGTAATTTACAGCTGACACGTTTGATGTAACCTTTGATGCGAACATGTTATTATGTCGCTTACTTTTTAAACATTATTATCATCATCCAGATTGTTGATTTAAATTATGCTTAATGAAGGTGTGAATTATGGTGTATATGCTATCAAATTCAAATGATAATTCTGTGGCTACTCTGTCTGTCTCTGTAGGATGTTCCTCAAAGGAAAACTTTGGAAAATGTTAAAAAATAAAAGCATGATAAAAGATTATTAAATGCCTTTGCGACTGATCCGTCCCCGTAGTATTTAGAGTTTACTTAATGATCAGTGTCATGATGATGTTAATCCAATTGTCGGTCCTGCCTTCACGACAACACAACATGCTACCACATGCTCCGACCTGCCAGCAGGAGCCAAGAACAGCCTGAGAAACCGATCATGGCGACTGCACGGAGCAGCGATTGGGTGTCACAAAAGGTGACTCACAGGGAAGTCGCTTCAGGAAAAGAAACTCCCTGTGACTTAGTGCACACGTTACTTAATCTACACACACCCAGATTCAAGACACAACTCAACAATGGTGCAGATATCTTGTTCTTCCTTTCATGTGAAGCACCGTGGAACTACCAGAGGTGTTTTCAGTCTTAATAAAGGAACCGTGTCTACATATCCATGTTACTTATCACGCACTGCATGATAGAATATCATGATTGCATTAACATAGTTTCCTGTGAATTCTTGTCAATTAATGAGTAATTTAATAGATAGAATAATGTAATTAGATCACACCAAATATCTACTTTTGCAAATCAATTCTATCTCATTAAAGTATTTTGCCTTAATTATCATGTTATGATGGTAATAATGGTGATTTCATTTCCTGACTTAATCTCGGTGATACACACATGAAACAAAAGAATGGGCAGGAAAAGAAGAAATTACCTTTCATATATTGCTGACATTCATTACATTAAGTTAAGTTGCTATGGATGGATTTAATTATTGATAAAATGTCAAGTGATCTGATAATCTATTAATAGTCTTTCAACAAATATGATTGACAGATCTGAAAACATGAAAACAGATCTCCTCGGAGTCTAATCAGTGTCTCCTCTGATTTAGCACACTGTGCAGCTAAATTCAAAACATCATAGCCTGTTATTAGAATAATTTTACTCTGTTGGAGGCTTGAAGGATTAGTTTAACATTCAGGGAAATACGCCTATTGGCTTTATTGCAGGACGTTAGATCGATGCCGCTCTCATGGAGGGTAGATATGAAGCTACCACCAGCAGCCGCTACCGCTGGTTTCAAGTCTATGTGCGTCTAAGATAACTGGCTGTAGCTTCATATTTAGCGTACAGAAATGAGTGGTATGGATTTTGTCATCTAACTCTAGGCAAGAAAGCGACTAAGTGTATTTCCCAAAATGTGAAATTATTCCTTTGAGTATTCTTAATAATGAAACTGAATGTTTTGGCTCTTTCTCAAGCTGGAGCTGCAGGCTGGGAAAGTGTCTTTGGGAAAACATAACCACCTGTAAGTGTGTATTTGCATGTCAGTGTGTGTGTGTGTGTGTGTGTGTGTGTGTGCGTGTGTGCGTGTGAGTGTGTGTGTGTGTGTGTGTGTGTGTGTTTATATGCTACTGCCTGTAGAAGGACTGGTGTTATTTTGCCAAATGCCATTTAGAGCCTCAGGGTAGTTTACATACAAACCTGGACTGACCTGAGAAATGCTTGGAGGTTGATTGTGGAGATTCACTGAAGCTGGACAACATCCAAACTCTAAAGTTTCTCCACCACTGGAGGGTTAAAACATTCCTGTCACACTGGTGCCTTACAGTGAGTGAAAGTAACATTTGATTTTGAGAGTCAAATTGAGAAAAACACACACAGGCACTATGAATGAAAAAGTGAATGGCTAATAGAAATCCAACATCCAGTAGCCTGTGAATAGTTATATTTAAATTTTTGCAAATGTAGAAATTAGTTTTTCAACCTGAACTCCCACAATTTTACCTTGAGCAAGGCCAAAATCATCCCCAAAAATGTTCTGTATTTATTCCTTAAAAATGCCTGATATCTTAATTATGTTCAACAAAATAACAAAATGTATGCATGCGTCACTGCAGAGATGTTATGCTTTCAGAAAACGAACATTTCAGGTGGATTTGTTCAGTTCATCTTTTTTGATTTCTGCTTGCATCTGAAAGAAATGTAGCATGGTAGAAACATTTAGGCAGGAAGGTAAACATTTCCAATGTTTTGTCTATTTACTGAATAAAAAGGACTGAAAAGCCAGTGATAAGATGCTATTTGTGCTTTTGTAGAAGAGTCGAAGGGCAGCAGTCTTTACAATATGTGATTGCACTCACATGTCAGCTGTGGAAATAAGATTATGTGCTTTTTGAACACAAGTAAAGACAAAGAGAAATATAAAAGTGACAAAAATGTTACAACCCTATAATCTGTCTAAAACACAAAGCAAGCACACAAGCACAAATACATTCACAAAGCCATGAACAGACAGTATGTCCTGTGTGAAGGCGACACATTGTGACACACACTTCCATCTGTCTTCTTTGCCTCCCTGGAAAATTGCCACTCAGAGCATATTGGTACAATAAATACACAGTACAATAAATACACAGTACAATAAATACAAAATAGATATTCATAAATACAAGAAACATGTCTCTGTGTGAAGATGGATAACAGCCATTGAAGAAGGTCACACTGACCCTGTTTGTGCCTTTAGCCTTCAGGGGAATGCTGGTTAGTTCTGGTGACTTGGTGAGAAAAGCTGCAGCTTTTCCCCATAAGAAGGCAGACTTTCCATAATGAGCCAGTTTCTCAAGAGACTTACTGAGAGCTGAAGAGACAGGACGAAGAATGACAAATGTCAATATGAATTCATGAGCGATTTTACTAAATAAGGAAAAGGAAATGGAAGAAAACTCACTAAATCACCAATATTGCTTTCTGCTGATTGTCTGGGTCTTTCCTACATTTACATGGAAAACAGAAGCACTTGTTCACTCCCTACAGATGCAACCACATCTCCACCCTGATGTTTCAGCCAGTTAAGTGACTTCTTTATTTACATTTATTTGGGTTTGTGTGCATCCTCTCTTTGAGAAATTTCTCCATGCAACACAAATGTGTCACTTGAATTGTTTAACAATTATAACTTGATATAGTTCAAGAAATACAAAGCAAGTACCCACTGAAGCAAAATCATGCATTATTGTCTCAGTTTGTGTAAATTTCACAGCACTGGACAGTCTCTTTCTGTCCGTCATTATCTTGATTCTCGTCAGTGTGAACTTTGTCCCTGAAGGGAGGAGGGGAGTGGCTAAATGTCAAACAGGTTTATGGCTGCCTGTGAGCAAGTTTCAAACCAGACCATTTGCATGTCAAAACTGGAATCCACACCCTCCATCTGCAGACTGCTTATCATGTTGAGACACCTCCTTGTCTTTGTTTCTTCCAGCTGGCAGACACCAGCTTCTCCAAATATTGAGCATACATAAATCTAAGCGGGATATTCTTGGAGCAGTCAAGACGAAGTTCACAATCTAAATGTAAGTTACTGTTGTTGAGCATAAAATAATTGTGTTGTGACTAGCTCGCTGTGCTTTAAATACTCTAAGAAGTATTTAACAAGAAGCCGTAGCTCTGTAAGAATATCAAACGCCTCAGTTTTCAAATGAATTCTCTGAACAGTGGGGGGTTTGCGATAAAACGTGTACACTGATATTCTGTTTGTACAAGGTTGTGGTGTGCAGCGTAGGTTATGATTAAATATACTGCAACAACAGCTGCTCAATGTTTCTTTTACAGTTTGATATATCAATTATATAAATAAAGCTCAACAGGGTTGGTGCTGACCTCACAGGATCTTTGACTTAGATCAAAATGTAATATGATTGTAAGCATAAGTCCATAAATGTTACAGAAAACAAAGAGGAAGGGACAGCTGTACTCAGGGTAATTCATTTGTTGCGAAAGCTACATTTCTACCAGCACTAAAACTCAGCTGAAAGTGAAACGTTCACACAAACTTTCCCATACCACGCTCTCCGCCGTAGAGTGATTTAAAACCACAGAGTAAACATCTTCTTTCTCTGCTCTCTTGACATTCAGATGTATCAGATATGACAGATAACATACAGTATCATCTCTACCAAAGTGACAAGTTTGAAGCTGTGAAATGTCACCTGTTTCTGTCTGACTGCAATGCATGTTTGCTTTTATCCAGTGAGGTTTGAGAGAATTTAAATCACAGAAATTCTTTTCAGCGCTCTCCATTGTGAAAGTGAAGTGAAAATACTTGGATTAAGGTGTTCTTTTAAAAAAAAAAGTGAAATAAAATCTTAAAATGGGTTTTATTTAGGTTTTCAAAAAAAAAGGGCTATTTTGCAGCCTTCCTTGGACGGTTGGTCACAAATGTTTTACCTGGTCTATGAATTATAGTTTAAGAGTCAACTTTATATATCACAAAGTCTCAAAAAAACGTCTTATAAGCGCATGTTTGCATGATTTTGCAGAATGTGGAAGATTATTTTAAAAGCTTTACTAATATCTGACTTTGAACTGAACACAAACATTTGTTTTTTTCTTTTTGTTTTTTACCCCACCTTAACTTCGAAGTGCACTACAGGTGCAGCAATAACATTTCTCTCCTGGGCATACACTGGCAGTCTTGACTGCAAACAGGTTCAATGACTGATAATGATGAGTCAGTTTTCATGATGCAGCTTGTTGGAAGCAAATCTGGTACATCTATCTAACAGGTATATTTGCATTTATAATACTGTTAAAGAAAGCCTTATAGATGCCCTATAGAAATAATGAGTATGCATTACTGTGTTTTTGAAAATATAGGCCTCTTTACTGCTGTGGTACACATAATCCCAATGTAAACATACACTGGAACCCTTTCAAAAAGGCACACAATGTCCTTTTTGGCTACAAAGAAATGATTAAACAACTAATGACCTAACTGCTTATTAACAAGTAGTTCCTGAATAGCTTTGAATTAATTGGTTTATTTAGATTTTGTGCCATTCATCAGACGATTCAGAGTTAATCACGACCAATATATTAAGAACGTGGTCAATATGCAGATTCACAGATATCTAAGCATGAGACACTAGCGGAGTAACAGTCTGTTCTCAAGTAACTTATCATTATCTACTGTAAGGTCTGTAATTCATTGTTGCTCAGGAACTGCTGGATAGCTATTCATTAATCAGCAAATAGATCCTGTTTTGTTTCTCAGGAATGTGTTCTTGCAAAGTGTCACAAACTGTAACGCACATTTTGTTAACCAGAAGCCTATTGTAAGCTACATTACACAGAGTTTAATATGAGCTTTCCATACATTACACTTTAATTTCCCTCATTAAGCTTACAAGAGCGAGACTTAGCCTACAGCATTTTCCACCCTGCTATAATGTTTGTTCTCTGATTCTGTTACATCATGTCATTGATTTCCATTATCTATGACAGGTCCTGCTGAAATAGTCTGGAGTGATGGAGTCTCCAGAGTTTTCGCTGTCCTTGAGAGGGGAGTTTAAATCAGAGAATTATATCCAACCCCACTATAAGGAGTCATATCGCTTGGCGATTGATCACCTGGTGAGCGGCGGCAGAGATAGTTACCAGGAGTTCCTCAAGGGAGAACGTATCGGGAACTTCCTCTCAGAGGAAGAGCTTGTCTTCATCACTGAAAATGCAGAACAACTCCCACCTCAAAACCACACAAAGGAAATCAGTGGTCCACCGGACAACCAATCATCCTCAGGGACGTACTGGCCCATCCACTCGGATGTGGACACACCAGATTTGGACTTAGGGTGGCCGGAGATCATGCATGACAACCTACAGACAAATATAGATGTGCTCTTTCATCCACCAAGACAAAACAACCCCACCATCAAAGAGGTGATCCGCAAGAAAATTCAGGATGCAAGACAGGTAATCAAAGCTACCTGCGACAATGTGCTAAGACAGAAACAAAGAAATATTTCTGTTGTGCAGTGTTCAGACTGATAAAGCTTCATCTCAGAGCACCAAATGGGCTCAGACGTACTGTGTGTGTCCGCTGTGTTTAGTTTGAGAACTGTGCTCTTCTGAAGTATGTCGTAAGCACCTTTACCCCTCAAGGCAGCTCCGCAGACCTTTGTGGTTCTCAACTTCCAGTGGTAAGGAGTGTCTGCTGAGTTTGTTGAGGTCAAAATCTGGTTTTGCAACTTACCATCATCAGAAGGCAGTGTGGGATCCATATACATGTACTGTCAGTACATTAGTTTCATGTCTTTTGCACAACGCCTCAGTTAGTTCTCAGAATGTGTCATGATGAATCATAAACTAGTCTTGAAGCAAAACTGTGGTTAGTAGACAATTAGTATTCTGCCGCACTGTGTTGCTTGTTAATGCTGCACTGGCTCTTAATTTAACCAACTTACACAGCAAAAGACTGACAGGAAGGTCAGGAGATTAAAAAACAAAACACAATAGAAGACTCTTTTTACAGATCATAAAAAGCTGATGAAACCCTTCTCCATAATTACAACCAGTGCAGTGTAAAGTAAATTAAATTCAAATGAAATGCGAATACATATATCATGGAGCACAACACCTGAAACGTCTCATGTATGTCAAAACAGCAATTTTGGAGGGTTGAATAGTTTTAATTTAAATGTACGCATTTGTTGGACGTTGCATACATGATTAAGAGTGACTAACACTTCTCATGGTTCATCTGAGGACAGACATCAAAGAAACCTCCTACACAGGAAATTAAAAGAGGGAAAGAAATTAGACTAAACAACATGCCATATAGTCGGATGCAAGCTCATTAAAGAACTCTTTACATGCTACTGGAACATGAGCAACATTCAACATTTTCAAACTGCACACTATCATGACACACTTTCATTGCAGCATCACTGAGCCTAGAGTGAAATTAAAAGTAAAATCATATTGGCTGCATACTTTCACTGCATATGCTCACTCTGTGTCCCGCTGACGTTGTTGTGGGCATCACTCTGAGGTCAGATCTGTCAGACTCACATTTACCATTCATGTTCACAAAGGATGAGTGTGAGTTTGTTCTTAAATAGGTCATTCACAGGTTTCACAAGTGTAAACCGGTTAAATGCACTATACCCACTCTGGTCTTTAGCACGTTGAACTGATCATGATTTATTCACTTTGTCCTCGCAGGTCATTGCCATTGTGATGGACGTGTTCACTGATGTCGATATATTCAAAGAAGCTGTTGATGCATCTATACGCGGAGTCCCGGTCTACGTGCTTTTGGATGGTTTCCATTTGAAGAGTTTCCTCACAATGGCTGAAAGTCAAGATGTGAAAATTCAACAACTCAGAGTAAGAACATGATTTAAAACATCCATTTGATTTTCTCAATTTGAACTATTTTTACTGATTCTAACAAATTTACAGTTTTTACAAATTATTTGTTTGTGTGGTTGCCATTGCTTAATATAGCACCTAATCATCAAAAGAAGTTGACATATGCGAATGGCATAGTGTATTTTTTGAGGGTGACAATCTAAAACAACAGTAATAAAAAAAAATTGTTTGACCTCTACGAAATAGACTTATTCACTTTCTTGCCGCGAGTTAGATGTGTGTATGGTCCATATGAAGCTACAGCCAGGAGATGTTAGCTTAGCGACTGGAAACAAGGAAAATAGATAGCAAGGCTTTGTCCAAGGGTACCAAAAAATCCAGGTTCTGGTAGGCAAAATTTTTTTTATCATTAGGGCAGAGCAAGCCTATCTGTTTCCCCCTGTCTCTAGTCCTTACGATAAGCAAAGCTAATCAGCTGTAGCTTCATATTTAATGAGTAATCTAACACAAGAATCTGCAAGAAAACAAATAAGAAAATTTTCCAAAATGTTTAACTGCTCCTTTAAAGAGAGGGTAGACTGTTGAGGAGATGTAAACTGGCAACTTTTGTACAATTGTATCTTTACCTATGACCCTAAATTTACCTGCATGCACATGTCTGTTAGAGTCTTTTTTAATACACTGTATGAGCTTCTAAGTCTTATTTCAAAACCTGGTTTCTCCGGTATTTTGGGTGGAGTGGTGAGATAATAATTTATCTGGGCAGATGCTAAAGATGCAAACACACCTTTTAAATTCCCATCACATCACATGCCAGCAACAACAGTATTTCAAATGTTTAACTTTAAACTTACCTTCTGCTGTAAAATGTATGAGTGCTAAATATTTTCTGACACTTTCTTTTCACTGCTCTGACCACAGAACATGAGGGTGCGCACTGTGAAAGGCCAGGGTTACCTCTGTCGATCAGGAGCTAAATTTCATGGGGCAATGGAGCAGAAGTTTGTTTTAGTCGACTGCCAAACAGCGATTTATGGCTCATACAGGTAAATAAAACTGCAGTACAAGAGGAACTGTGGTTGAGACCACTGAGGTTTGAACTAAATACATTTATAAAGCAAAGCACCACATTTACTGTCACTTTCTACAAAATTGCTGTCATCATTTCATATTTATGCCTTTTGAAGCAGTTTGTGACTAAACCTTGTTAATGATTGTAAAAAACAACATATACAGGAAAGAAAACAATAATTTCAGCACTAACATAAACACAAAACAGCTCTTTACAAAAAATCTCTCTCAGACCGACAATGAAATCTTTAAAAATTGTTATTTTGTTTTTGCTTTGCCCCAACTGGATAAATTGAACAACACGTAAAGTAGAATTTTTGAGCTTTATATATCATCAGTATGTTTTCTCCACATTAAATTGCTACATATTCATGTTTTGGTGTTTGTTTACAGCTACACTTGGTCATTTGAGAAGATCAATCTGAGCATGGTGCAGGTCATCACAGGCCATCTGGTGAAGTCCTACGACGAGGAGTTTCGAACACTCTACGCCCGGTCGAGTGTGCCAGCTGAACTGTGCCCCCCGGAGGGTTTGTTCCAACGCAACGGACAGATTTTGCCAAAATCTCATTCTGCCCCAAAAATTGAGCGGAGGGACCAGTTGAGGCATACGCTGGACACAGTGTATAGGAAGACCTGTGAGAGGAAACTAGGCATGAGAGACCTTGAAGAGAGGCCCTTTGAAGAGGAAGCTAACAGGCTTGGGCCCTTTATTAAGAATGGGATTGATGGTCAGAACCAGATGCCCCAATTTCAGTCTTCAGAGATGATGAACTTCTTGAAAAGACACAGCTATGCTGGGGAGAGACAAGATGGATGCATGCCACAGAACATCAGGCCCAGAGCGAGCAACTGGAATATCTCTAGAGAAACAGGAAATGGAACAAACAACTACCCCATGGACAATTATTTACAAGTGCCACAGTTACACAGAGGTCAAAACATGCGTCAGTCTTACAGTGGCAACGACAAACGGGTTCTGTCCATGCAGCAGAACATGCCAACACTGGAGAATACATCCAAGTCGTTCATGCGCACATTGAGGATTGAGTCTTACCTCAATAACCCTGACGTCCCATTCGGAGACTCTTGTGACTATTTAGACCAGTTTGAACCACTGGACAACGCTAGCTCCTTCATGCAGGGAAGAATGAGGTCTTCCCTTGTTTTCAGGTCCACCATACCAGAGCAAATGGAGCCAAACAGACACATACACCACTCCTCCACTGGGGTTAGCTCCTCAGTAGCAACAAGCACTCCTTTGCACTACTCATCCATGCAGTGGAACCCGACAGCAGCCGCTGATAATAGAATGAATAATGAAGAGTTCATGTTAAAGAGGCAAAATATGCAGGTTTTGGATGACAATCGGAATAACACAAGCTATGGTCCAGGTAGAAACTCTTACCACTCAGTATACACTAGCCTAGGCAGAGCTAAAGGTGGACACATGATCACAAACCCTGACAATCTGACAGACGGTTGGCACAAAAGGCATAGTGTGGCAGATCCAAGATCAAACAATGAGTACACACATGAATCCTCTAGTCACATGTATGGAGCTTTTGCAAGGATGCAAGTAAACAGAAGCACAGCAGGGATCAACACACAGAACGGAGGATATGGGTCAAATCTGAACGAAGATCAGAGATCTGTTTCTCATTATGATGTCAAGAGTATCACAGGCACAAAGAGCCTTAATTCTACCAACTGGCAGGAACCACCATCCAGGACTGTGTCTGCAGCAACGCTCAATATGAATAGCAAGGAGTTTCCTGCTAAATCCAACAGCATGGGCTCTCAGCATGTTCTGCAGAAGAGTTCCAAGAATTTAAAATCCTTATTGAACATACCAGAGAAAAAAGAGGATTCAATCGGAACCATGGAAACACAGAGTCTGAAGTCAGGTGGCAGTACAGACACCATAACAGCTGAGGATGAGATTGGGATATCAGATGGACAAGGAAAACCTCCCCAAAGCACAACCAACTCTGTCAGGTCCTCCCCAGAGCACCAGAGGAACCGGCTAGCGGACGACCACCTGAAATCTTCAAAACCTCGATTCAGAACTGAGGAGCACCGAAATCCACCACAGACCTCTCTCCCCAAAACTACAGCGCAGAAGAAACCCAGCATTTTTGACAAAAGCGTGAGGCCCGGCCTTGACACAGGAAGCTGGAGCAAAGATCGAGATGCCGAGAATCGCCTGTACAGCAGATTTGAGCCTTTCTGCTCATTTGAAAAGAAACCCTCTTTGTGCTCTGCACACAGCTTTCGAACCACACACTCTCAGGAGAAACCCAGAACCCTTCCTAAAGGTGAGGCAGCTATTGAACACAACCTCACCCGGGCTGCACGAGGGCACCATGAAAATAAACTGGAGAAATTCATTCAAAGAGTGGGAAATCTCATACACAAGAACAAGTAGTGACATCTGCGTTGGCATAACACACGGCACATTTGACCAGGATATGTATAGTTGGTCTTTATTTCTGTGTTAACTTTTGAAAATGTTTTTAGCAAACACTGTTTACATTTTGACCTCTGCTTATTTTATTGTGTACAGCTACACTGATGATACCATTGAAATTAGAATATATTTTATATGAGTATGTGCTGAAGACCATCAGAATCTTAAAATACCACTCTCAAGGTGTCTTTACTTCTGGCATCAGAATCAGAATCAGAATCAGTTTCAGATTTTATTGCAAAGTAGGTTTTCACATACAAGGAATTTGCTTTGGTGAATTGGAGCATAATAAGAAAAAGCAAGTATACATATGTCAAATAGAGAGTTTAGCTATAAACAATGTGAAGAAATGAGATAAGTGAAATAAAATTTTAAAGAAAACAAACTGTACAATAATATGAATATGGAGAGCTATACAATT
>LKNJ01005738.1:0-21518 GCA_002120245.1 Maccullochella peelii
GGCCTCCCTCATCTTTTTAAGTGGGAGAACTTGCACAATTGGTGGCTGACTAAATACTTTTTTGCCCCACTGTAGAAGCCACCTAATGATGGAATATTTCCAGTGCAGCTACAAAGACATTTCATCAGTTAAAGTTATACCCCTTAAAGTCTTTAGACCCTCAGTGGGTCAGTGTTAGGATCTATGGTAGTTTGTCTGGGTTTTTGGTCGTGTGAGTGTTTTGTTCTGGTGTTGGAAACAGAATCAGGTGGGTGACGAGACACAGGTGAATACAATCAAGGGAGAAACAAGGGAGCAGGAACACACAGGAACATGGACCAAAACCTTCAAAATAAACACAAGAATGCATGAACCTAAAATGAACATAAAACAAGATTTTCAAAAACACCAGAACAAAACACTCACACGACCAAAAACCCAGACAAACTACCATAGATCCTAACAGTCAGTCGTTACAAACTCTGGAGCCAAACATTATTCAAACCTGCATATCGTTTGTATTTAAATTGCACTGATGATCCAAAGGCTTCCAAAAGATACTAAATATGTACTGCAGGCTGAATTTTGGGGAAATGTGTATAAAATGATACACAAAACATCTAGAATATTTCAATTTTCAAAATGGTGCAGCCCCCCCAAAAATAAACTAAACTAATAGAACAAGAAACAAAAAAGTTAAAATAAAATAGAGTATTGGGTTTGAATATTTGGCTCAGTGTAAACATCATGTAGCTTCAATGAAGAAAACAATACAGCAATTTAAAGTATACAGTATATGATACTGTCAGACAGAATGTCGTAATGTTTTATTATTTGATTAATTCAAATACATGGTTAAAATATGTTATTTTGTTGGCAGCTAAACTAGATATATGTATGAAGAGTGTAAATGGCAGTATAGACAACTATTTAATGCAGAAAATGAAGCTGACGTGACAATTTATTTTCTGTGACATAAACCGACAGATACAGATAGCAGCATTGCGCTACACCCCTAATGTATACTGTGTGCAATTTGATTACCTGTTGATGAAAAATAGTTATGTAGCACAGAAACCTGGGTGTCCTCTCTGAACTTTTCGAGATACTCGACTACCACAGTATTCATCAGTCACACAGCGAGAAACTTCAGCAGAGGAGCCACAGATACAAATTCCTCCACTATAGTGACCACACTGCAGCACAGATAAGAGGCACAGCTGCCATCTATCAAGTCCTGATGTCCAAAAACTCGTTTGGATCCATACACATATAAATGATCTGTTTGTCAAAAGGGCACTATGGAAACACATGAAAGCACTTATCAAAGCAGATGTACAGTACAGATGAGACTAGCAGAGGTAAAGTGAGTACACCAAAAGGTAATCTGCAACACAACTCATACACTGAACAACATAGACTGATGGTATCTTACACCGAAAGGGGATCTGAGGGGAGATTTGTTTTCCCTTTAAAACAGAGGTGTGATGAATGCCATTGTCATTGTGAAATTCCCCGTTTGGCCATTCTGATTTAATGCACTCCATTAACATGTGTGCTGATATGAGGAGAAGCGGGTAAAGAGCTGCTGAATGTCTCTCTCTCTCTCTCTCTCTCTCTCTCTCTCTCTCTGTGTCCTGCACGCTCATGAATGTTTAATGGAACAGACAGATGCCTTTCAGCCCCCACAGGCAACGACAAATATGTATTAATCTGCATGAATAGAACATGAAGTTGGCCAACATCCAGACACACACGTTTTTAATTACTCGCAAGTCAATTTCCTTTGGGGTGAGGGCCGAGATGGAGGGCGCTGGGGGGGCACTTGATTCAGACAAAAGAGTCAGACATGCCCACACACACACACACACACACACACACACGCGCGCGCGCGCACACACACACATTCAAAATTCCTCTACAGCTGTGTGTAATCTCATGATGTCAGCGTGATGAGTCAAATGTTATGGATAGAAAGAGACAGATTCCAGTTAAAAAAGGCCAAATCTGTAAACCATTTTCTTTCCCTTCTGAAATTAAATGAGCAGGCACCAGTGATCACAGTCAATATCTGTTTGTTGTCAGCAAACTGACCGAGTGTGGCCCAAGTGTTTACTTATGGCTGTGAAATTGGATTTGCTCATGTTTCTGTGACCACACTCAATCAGCACATAACCAGTCCAAAGCAGGCAGAAATTGATCATATTATCCACTGGAAGAACAACCACCAACAAAACAACACAAACAAACAGCAACACTAGTAAAATGGTAATTCCAACAGTGCAAACATAAAGCTGCTATCAGATATTGAGACTTTTCAATAACTCCACATCAGTAGTCCTACTCCTTATGAGCGCAATGAGCTATCATGCTTTGTGGTAATCTCTCTTTGCATGTTGTTATGGAGATCCAAGCAACATGTTCACATCAGGTCTGGTTGTGTCCAACTCAACTGAGGTGGAGGAAGAGGCTGAAAAGCACTGCTGCTGTAAATACAGCAGCCTGTATATAATTCCTATTTTAGGTGTTGACCCCTGTCCCTAAGTGAAGTCAGAAGAGCTAGTGACATGATTTGACTTGAGGAAATGTTGTTGTTTGTTGTTGAACTTTACCAGTGTTTGTCCACTATGTGCTAAGATTTCACAAAAAAACCCTCACATATTTCAATTTCAAAAATAGTTGGATTACTGTTCTGTAATGAATTATCATTTGAGAATTCTAATAAATGCATTCTGTAACTGCAACTATTCACATCAAATGTTAATTTTCATTTTCAAACATTTTCAAACATAATTTTTCAAACCCATACATCCTAAAGCATTTTTGAGCAGTCCAGCATTCAGCACGCCATGAGGATTTCATCTGACCATTCTCATGCATTGAACTTTAAGCATAAGCTAATGCTAATTAAGATAAATGCGTTTTTACTGGCGTCTTTTTCTGCAGCAGTTCCTCCAAACCAAGACAATTTTCATCAGTCAATGCAGACTGGAACACGTGTCACTTATTATGTCTGGCAGGGACATATTCTCTTGTCCACTCATGTGTAAAGGAGGTGACACATGTTGGCCACACCACCGTCATTCAGTGACATACGCACTTTATAGCTAATGGCGGAAGCAAGATGTCATTTTTAAAGTTTGCAATGAAAGGGAAAGTTAATGATGAGAAAATTCAAAGAGGAATGGATGAAGAGATATACATTCAACCTGACTCAACCTGCGTGCTCATACCATATGCTGAATGTGTGTGGTTTTAGTTAAAAGATGAGCCTGGTGATATTCTATAGTTTTACTGTCAAATTCTCATTAAAAGACCAAAACCATCAATGAACTGATCCTACTAACAAGTATTGTGTGTGTATCTAAAGCCTGATATATCTCCTTCCTCTGTGCCATAGAGCTCCGTAGTTTTCCAAAAACTATTAAAAGCACATCAATGAGCCACACTGTTGCACTGGGTGACATGTTCCTTCATTACCATGATCACACACACACTGTAGTTCTCTGTAGTATCTTAAGTCAATCCACATACACCGTCCTGCTGCCACAGATACTCAATAGACTATGAGCCCAAAATGTGGATTTTTCCGCTGCTGAAAATAGTCCCCAGCAAATGCAGAATTTTCTTCTGTTTAAGTCAAGTTTGCTAAAAATTACTTTGGCCAGCTGTTTTAGGAAATTAATGAGGCTTCTTTTTCAATGAAACGACATATTTGTGAGCTGAGTGCCACAGACAGGGTAGGGAAGTCGGAGAGTATTAATGGTTTTGTTGACAACAAGAAAACATTTAGAAAAACGCCACCCTCAACCTTAATTAATATATGAGGGGATGTTTATAAAGGTTTTGTTACATTTTGGACAACTTATTGACTTTTATTGATGTCTTTGTGTTGTACTTACATTGTTCCAGACCTCTGACCTTATGTAAAATTCAGACTTTTAATTTTTCAGACCATTAATAAAATAAAACTTTGAGTAGTCCTGCTTTAGCACATTTAAATTTTATTTTGGCTTTTGACTGTTCTTTGACCTGGCTGACCATCGTTTGATCTCCCTGAAGTTCATTCTTGAAATCTTTATTAGTTCAAATTCTGACAGGCACAATTTCAAAGTATACCAAATTTGGTGCAGATTTAACTAGCTTGTACAAACCAATGATGTACATAGTGATTACCAATAATATTACCCCCTTAGCCTCCAATTTGCTTTTCCATTCAAGCACAATAGAGCAGCTATTCCAATGTGAACCAAATGAATTCCAGTGTTTTCAGGAACTAAACTGAGTCTCATGCAGCAGAATAACCTTCAGTAGCTCTCCTGAAACATTCTAAGTTTATTGTGAACAAATATGCTTTATGAATACAGAGGAAGATTAACTGCAGTTTGGAGCAAAGAACAGAATCTCCTTCTGTCAAATGAAGGTGTTGGCAAGGTGAGAGCAAAGAGGGGGGTGGGTCCATTTACAGATAAGATTCATTCTTCTGCAGGAAAAAAAAAAAAAAGACGAAATGACAAGCTATGAACTTTTTTTTTCTTTCCTGCCCAATAATCAGAGGGGGGTGGGAGCAAAGTAACGCAGTGTTGTCTTTCTCCCTCTGCAAGGACATTCCATTATGTTTTCAATAATTCAGAGGGGGTCTTTTGTCAGAACACCCAACCTCCCCCCCCCCCGTAGCAGGAGCGGCTGGAGAGTCCAATGTCATCCCAATAATCCTCAAACTCATCCTTCCTCCTTCACCTCCCGAAATCCCTGCTTTACTGTGACCTTCAGCTTTCTCCAAAACATACACATTCCCCTTCATTTACTCTGTGTTGCAGTTCACTGGGTGCATGCATGTGTATTGTGCAATTTTTGTGCGTGTGTGTCTATAATGAACTTCCTGAAAGTCACCTTCGCCTCCTACTTGGAGCCGTGGGATGAGTGGATGGGCATCTCCTGTTACAGCTCCAGTTTCTGCCGCTCTGAAATCATCAATAGCTGCCACAAACCCTCCAGACCAACCAAATCACACACACCCAAGCACACATGCATGCACACAGAGCTCTTATAGATAGGGTTACTGCAGATTTATTGATTGAGAAGTGTGTGTGTGTGTGTGTGTGCGCGTGAAAAGCCATGATGGGAAGAAAGGATGGGTGAAATATGATGTTGGAGTTGACTATTGTGGCAACGAGCAGGCAGCTGGGGAGGGAGGAAATGAGGGTGAGGAAAATGTAATAAAGACAGAGACAAGAGGACTGAAGAAAATGAAAAACATGAAATGCAGGCAGAAATGGGGCGATTTGTTCACACAAAGCTGTATAGCTGAATGAAGGATAAGGCCAGTGCTGACACCCAGAGGACAGAACCAGTCAACTGCATGGTGGAGATAACAGGTGGTGAAAGGAGGGAGTCGGGGGGAGGATAGAGGGAGATGAAGGGAGACAGGAACAGAAAAGGGGAAAAAATGTTAGGACAGATAAGAGGAGAGGGAGACATGAAAAGAGAAAGAAACAACAGTAGGCTTTTGTCAAACTGAACAACATGTTAGAATTCTACATGAATGAAAAAGTGTCCTTATAAAAAAGAGAATGATGTTTTGTTATTTATTTTCTATTCATTTTTATTTTCAGCAGTGAGAGATAATATTCACTATGTGATATTTCTTGTTGAATTCATCAGACTGATGTTTTCCTCTGACTGGCACAGTGAGCATTGCACTCCCTAGATATTATAATAAGCATACCTATTAAATGGTTATACCTACCTATACTATATATTATTTAGCCACAAACCCATTGGTTCCTACTGAATATGTAAATCTTTAAAATGGTTCACAAATATATAGCTTCTTTTTATTTAAAAAAGGCTCAGTAATTTCCTGAAACAGCTGGCCATTGTATTTTTTCGCAAAGGGATGAATCCACATTTGGAGCTCTAGTGAGTATTTGGGGCAGCAGGGTGGTGTATGTGGATTGACTTAAGATATTACAGTGTGTGTTTTAATAGTTACAGCAATGGAGCACTATGGCACGGAGGAAGACGATACATCAGGCTTTGGATACACATACAATACTCACTATCATCAGACTCATTTTTAAATTATGGATATTTCCGGTTTATTACAACTTGGGTCTTATTTTAATTGTTGTCATTTTGGCCATCATTTCTATTGCCTAAGGTAACATTGCAGTTACCAAAGTAATTGCAGAGGTGTGGGAACAAGGTGACATTGAAGTTTGACGCAGCAAGAAACAAGAAGGCAGACAGACAGTCAGACCGGTTTTAAACGAACCAACACTTTCTCCAAATTAACTAAACCACTGTATATGGAGGTTAAATTGAACATGGGCACACCTTTCACTTGGTGAGGTTAACTTGTTGAGTAATGATGGCCAGAACTATGAAAAAAAAGGCCCGAGTTGTACAAAACCAAAATTTCCCTTCAATAAAAAGCAGTGTTCTTGGTTCAAATCCAACCCAAAGCCCTTGTTACATGTCTTCTCCATCTCCTGTCTAACCAGAAGTGGAAATGCTGCAGACAACACACATATAGATGACAAGCTCTCGCCCTGTTTCATCCACTATTTTATTCTTGTCAGGGAGAAAAAGCTTGTAAAAAGCATCATGGGACACAAAATCTCTCCATTGAAAGCTGAAATTCTTTTAGGAAAGTTAACAGTTCCTTCAGGCAGGATGAGGCAGCTTTCATTGCAGGTTTTATACAATGTCCTCCCACCACACTGGAATCATTTCTCTGGTCAGACATATTCAAATAATATCAAAACACAGTGACTAGCTGAATAAAAAGAGGAACATCAACTGAATGTCAACACATATAAGCCCTTCTCAGAGATGGAATACACAACAGCATTCAACCTGTTGTGTCAACCTGTAGAAGTAATGGCTTTTGGGCTTTTAAACATAGGTGTCCATTATCTAAATGATCCGTACAGCCTCTACTCAGACACAACTGGACTTTTACAGCAAATATGGTTGCACAATATTTGACACCTGGTACACAGAGGGAATGGTGGCACTGCTGCTTAACAATGATGAGTTGGAGTGTTGTCAGTGGTACAGTCTGCACTAGTGATGGATAAAAAAAATTACTTTGCACCTAAAGCCATAATGACCATAATGAGTGTGAGGGATGCTTTTGCCACCTCATCTCACTAGTGGATCACCTCACCAATTTTAATGTCATGTATTAGATGGGATGTCGAATTCTGCTGTCTCCCCGAAAATCAAGACATTAGGTTGTGACATGCAGAAAGGCCATCCTTACAAGTACATCACATGACCATGGACACCACACTGCATGTTGGACCTAGGGACCCACAAGACTGGGGTCCACAGTTACAACCTCTTTCTGTAGGTGTTTTGCTGGATATTCATACTGTAAGCTGTAGACATGAATGAAAATTGCAAACGTAGGGAGCCTGATGGTTTGAAGATTGTTTTTACAAGTGTTTCCAGTCATTCAGTTCAAAGTGGGTTTTTTTACAGAAATGTCACTCAGACACTTATTCAAATATGAGACCATGATATGAGTCAAACTGCCAGCACATATCATTGAAGTGTGTGTCAGAAAGGGGCTATATACCCATGTAAATTCATGTGGTGAAAATATAACAAATAGAAAACCACAATGCTCCCAATTGTAATCCTCTCACAAGCCAATCTGGCTATTAATCCCACACTCAAGCAGATTGTTGAATCAGCGTAAGGCTGCCCCTTTAACCCTATCAGTCGAGGAGCACAAACCATTACACCCCTCACCTTCCACAGCAGCACCATCTCTGAAACTCTCTGCCCAAACCCATTGTCTCTAAATACATATCATGTGTGCTGCTCTTTGGTTTCAGGTGCAGGTCAGCCAACCAGACATTTCAATTCCGAAGATGGATGCCCAATTTCAGAGGGGACGATAAGAAAAGGCTAAAAAGGTCTTTCACCACGGGGATCAGATGCTTTTCTTACTTTTTCTCCAGCCTGACTGACAGCTCACAGAAATAAGGTTTTTTTACTTGTTTTTGTCCTTCTCAGCAGACATCCATCTTTGGCGGAGATGTCTGCTGATAAAGCCTGCGTGCTCAGACAGTGACTGCGCATGTGGCAACACAAGTCCACGTGTTTGTTAGCTTGTCAAACAACTCAGCGCGATCATTTTGGAAGTCTCTGCCAGCGGGGTTGGGAATTCAGCCTTGTTTTTTGTGTCTCTGTTGATTTCCACAGCAGTTAAAGAGCTGCTGAGAAGGACTTGAATGTTGTTTACAGGTTGTCTTCCTCCCAGTACCACTGATGCAGTGGCCATCAGGCTAAAGTGTTCCTATGGGAACTGCCCGAGCCTCCATGTCTATTTCCTCCATGGACTTGAGTGGATTCCCCACCCCCTCAACCTTCCCCCACATGGCTATTAAGACTGAAAATCGCCCCCGCTGTGCTCTGGTTCATCCTTAGCTCTCTGCAGCTTCTTCATTCACTCCACAGATGATGAATGCGTCATTGTTTTTCTTCTCAGTGTTTCTCCAAGTTACTTTGGGAGCGCATTTAACTGCTCCATTTAAAACCCATACGCATGCTACGGTATATAAAATATATTCAGAGGCGTCCAGGGATCGCTAACCTGTAAGCCTTGAATCCACTGGCACAGATGCAAGTGCACACACACACACACACACACACAGATCTCTGAGCAATGCGGTTTACTCTTCCCACGCTTTATAACACTCTCATACATCAGAAGCCCTTGTCTCCCCACACAGTGTGGGATGGTGACTGCATTGTGACTCAGAGACAGAGCCACAGAGTGAGAGAAACAGCGAGAGAGATGGGTGAGGAGGTGGCAGGGGGCTGCTGGGGGTTCATCCTGGTGGGCCATGAAGGAAGAGCCTCGCAGGTCACTGTGGGTGACGTACATACAGCTGTAGATGTATGCAAATGTATGTTCTCAGCTCCCACCTCCACATTGGTGGGCATATCTATGAACTACCCTCTTGACAAATTAGTTTGATGTAGTTCCACATCTTCTTTACACATGCCAGTATACATATGGTCAAAGGCATATTGGCACCCCTGTCGGCACAGGTGTCTTTCATGGTTTGGTCTCGACCCTTAAGTACCAAAGCAGTGAAACCCTAAACATCTCTTTTTCATTAGGTTTGCTCGTACGAGTGTTCCAAGTCGACTCACTAAACTTTCTTAACTGCACAAACTTGTACATTGTTTATTTCAATTTCAATTAGATGCATGTTTGTGAGATTTGATCGTTAGCACAATAGGCGCTCCCAAACTGCTACATGAGGCTACCTCTTCTGCTCCATTTGTGGCCAAGTTTCATTAACAAAAATGTTACAAAAGTGTAAAAAGAAAAACTGCATACTGTGAAAATCAAGTCCTGCAGTCTGAAATCAGCAGACAAAAACAGTAACAGATTTGGCAGTATCAGTCGCGGTATTACTGTAGGAGACCCAAAGAAATGATAAAATATAATATAAAGAAAGAATGGTTTGACAGTTTATATGCCAAAATCTTGCTTAAGAAAAACAGTCCATGACTTGGATGGGAGGTGGTTAAGGCGACGTGACAGTCACAGCGATGGACTACAGAATACATTCCATTAAAGGAAGACGTTCGCCTTGACAGCAACTTGCAAGACCTTGAGGCAGCTGTTGAAATGTGAGAAGTAACAAGGCAAATTAATGCATTACAATATTTAAGTCAAACAAGTGTGACTCATGACTACATGACTCATACGACAATTCCAAACCACTTGGAATTTTGTTTGTACCTAAGAAAAAGTTCTAAATACAAAATTGGTGAATACAACAAGTTCTCTTATACAATTTATACATTAACAATGACACTGTATGGGGCCCATTTATACTTATAATAGATAATAGTGTGCTTCCAACTTTGTGGCATCAGTTTGTGTATGTCCCTTTCCTGTTTCAACATGACAATGCCCCCATGCACAAAGCCAGCTCCATAAAGAAAAGGTTTTCCCAGTTTGCTGTGGAAGAACTTGCCTGGCCTGCACGGAGCCAACACCTTGAAATGGAACGCTGACTGTAAGCCAAGCCTTATCACTAATGTTCTTGTGGCTGAATGGTTCCAAACTCTGGTGGGAATCCAGAAGAGTGGAGGCTGTTATAGTAGCACAATAATGCCTATGGTTTTTCAAATTAGATGTTAAACTGTAATGTTCACCGTCCTGATAAATACTCATTATCGCACCAAATGTGTATTCATCTGCGGCTGAAAATAGTCTTCAACAAATGTTATATTTCCTCCTGTTTGAGTAACATTTTTAAAACTTCAGTGCTGAGCTGTTTTAGGAAAATACTAACTATATTTTGTGACCTGTTTTTAAAGATTTACATCTTCATTAGGTGGAAATGGGCTTTAAGCTGTTTTTAAATTTTTCACTGGTGTTCAATTAAATAGCAAAAACAGCCTACTCTACCCCAAAGTGGCATTACAAAAAGATGGAAACACTTCATCTATATTTATTTAAATCTTTTTTGTAATAATTGGAGGTTGTTGTGTGTGAAAAATTTGGCTAGACTTCACACCTCAGAATCTGAAACCAGTGCAAAGCTTTGTATCCTCATGTAGCTTTGTATCATTCCCTTTCATTTGTGAGGAAGTCTCCTGCCAGATTATACCGCAGCAGAACCTGTGATGGCACTGAACGTAAGCCTATAAAATGTATGAAATGAGTGGGATATTATAGGAGTCTTTCAGAAACACACTGCGTTCTTAATGCTGATTGACCTGTTTTAAATCAGAGGTGTCTGGAGTTATTATGGTTCTATGTAGAAGCGCCTGGATGAAGCAACCTGTCTGAGTGTGCAGCTGAACAATACTTGTGTGTTGCAGTGTGTCCGTCATAAACTGTTATTCTGCTAACAGCAGCAGGAGCAGCCAGGCCTTTGCCTGCTATTAAAGAGCATTTAAAACAGATGAACTGATATGCTGCCTTCTGGTACTTAAGGCTCTAGTGCCACATAGGGATCCATGCAGTGGATGGAAATGAATTTCTACCTTTTAGTAGGGTGAAAGCTGACAAAAGGGCTTCTGAATTTAAGTCTTCATTTTGTTTGAGGCAAACAGGGATCTCCAACAACAGAATGTCTGCATGATGAGTCAAAATAAAAGAAAAATTCAATGTAATAGCTCAGAAGACTGAGCACATCTAAGATGGCCTTTTGAGTGTTTGTATTCGATTTCATTCTGCAAATAAACCATTATCTTTTTCAGTGGCTGAAAGAAAATGCTACAAAATAGAAAATAAAATGCAAGAACAGAATCATCTCTGCCAGTTTTTTGGCAGGAAATCAACACTTTAGATTTTGACAGACACTGCAAGTCCCCCCACCCTGGGGGACGGCACAGTGGTGCAGTGGTTAGCACTGTCACCACACAATTTCTCTGTGGAGTTTGCATGTTCTCCTCGTGCCTGCGTGGGTTTTCTGCAGGTACTCCGGCTTCCTCCCACAACCCAAAGACATGCAGGTTAGGTTAATTGACAACTCGTAGGTGTGACTGTGAGCGTTAATGGTTATCTGTCTCTACGTGTCAGCCCTGTGATTGACTAGTGATCAGTCCAGGGTGTACCCCGCCTCTCGCCCAATGTCAGCTGGGATCGGCTCCATATGCTTTTGGTAATTTGATCAATTGAAAATATGTCTATGAACCGCTAAAGCACAATATAAACTGAAATTCAAGGAGCCTCACCGCGATGTCAGTATTAATACCTAATCTTGAGGCCCCTGCTTGTCAAGTGGCCCTGAGTCAAAAATCTTGTACTAACGCTTTTATTATTTCAGTTTAGATTGTGCTTAAATAGTTCATATTCCTAAATAAACTTTTTTAATCAGCTTTCCACAAACTAATTACTATTTACAAAGCAATATACACAATGCAAGAGAAATGGGAAACCTACACTGTATGAATAAAGAAGGGTAAGTAAAGGTTAAATAAATACATATAAAATGAAGCATGACTCTGCAACAACATTGCAAGGATTATTTTTTCAACTTTGGTTTTGGTGGATTCAGGAGACAATGACAATGTTTCCACAACAGTTGACATGTTGCAGATTGAAAACAGGACGTAAAGAGCAATAATAGCTCTCAAAGTGCTGTGTTTATCCAATTAGGTGTAGAGAATGTTCATGTTGATTTCTTGGTGAAAAACTGTCAATCATTTGTTGTACAGTCTGAAAAGATGCCAGGTCAAAGCAAATTCATCCACAACCATGTAAAACTTGTTCAGGCTGCCAGACCAAATCTGTTTTTGGCATATCCAGAGTGTATCCAGATTGATTTTAGAAAGTCAAAAGGACAGCAAAAAAAACACATGAAATGCAATTTTTGCAAATTGAATCCAACACATTTGGAGGTGGTTTGAAATGTGATTCCAATCAGATTTCTCCTGATGCGTCTCAGCCCAGACGCCCAGGCCACTCAAATTGGATTTCAAAGTGTCTTTTGCGTCACTTGCAACGCCACACACAACAACGACGTCAAATCCAGAGTGACGGAAGTGCATCAGAGCAGCCGTATACCAGCTGGTTCTGCACCGCGACTTGACAGCGCGACTGTTTGGAGGGCCAGATGATGAATGTTTCCACGTTGGACAGTCATGTCACCAGTGTACTTAGTTACTGACGCCTACGTCGTTACCATAGCAACCCATGCAGATAGGTTGGTGATGTCTGGACACACAAATCCGATCTGATCACTTGCAAATAACAGTGCGGACAGTCTGTCTTGAAACAAATGTGATTTGCCTGCAGTCTGAACAAAGCCTATGAGTGAGGCTACAAAAGTCTCAAACAAGTTTGTTGTCAAGTTAGGTGAGATACACTACATAGTCAAAAGTATGTGGACACCCGAGCATTACACCCATATGTGACTTCTAACCATTTCATTCCAAAACCATGAGCACCGATGTGCTGCTACAACAGCCTCCACTCTTCTGGTTTCAGGTTTTCCACCAGATGTTGGAACCTGGCTGCAGGGGTTTGCTCCCATTCAGCCACCTGGCTCACTGTCAGCGTTCCAGTTCAACCCACGGGTGCTGGATGGGGTTGAATTCAGGGCTCTGTGCAGGCCAGTCAACTTCCTCCACACCTAACTGGGAAAACCATTTCTTTATGGAGCTTGGCTTTGTGCACAGGAAAGGGGCAAAGAACACTATATTTTAGGAAGGTTAAACCCTGAGCCTTAACGTTAGAAGTGTCAATTAATGCTTTCCTCAAACTCCAACAGAATTGTACTTTGAGTGGTGGTTGTTTGCCTTAAGATGCTTCCTGTCTTCAGCTCATAATTTAGCCTCCTTTTTATTGAGTTGAACTGAGCGCAGATGATGGATTTTGGCTGATGTCAGCAGCCACAGGGCTGCGTCCAAGGATAGTTTTTAACCTTCAACACTCAAACTATCAAAGCATTAAAACCAAATTTATCTCTTAAATTGAAAGCCTAAGCATTAGTGCAACATGGCAGTGCTAACATCACAGATGAAGACAATTAATCAGTGATCTTTCTGCCACACTACGCTGAGAGAAGAGAAGAGCTAAAATCTGAAGGGGAGAGAGAATTTGATTTAGACTGAAAAGATTTACTCTCAGTCGCGCCTCTGGCTGCTTAAGCTGCAATAACAGACTGTGTTCTTTGGAATGCCCAAAAATAATTAATTGTAATTTTCGTTTGAGATTAGATTGAGCAATATAATCTTTGGCGGATATGAAAGCAATGAAAGATAAGAAGTCTATCATGCACGTAAATGAAAAACTGTGAAAAGGCACACCCTAATCATATTGTGATGCTTTGATGAGAAAGAAATGGGAGTAAATAAATCAATCTAAAATCAGAAGAAGAAAAGAATAGCAGATCCTAGAAGTTGATTATAAACTCATTGCATTACACGGAGAGAGTTAAGATACAGACAACATTTGTTATGATGATTATGTTCTCCTGCTATTTGTATTTAAGTTTGACTGGTGTTACATATGGCTGGGTTTGATGTAAAACTAATAATTATGGGACGTCCGGTGGTCTTGGGATTAAGACACGTACCACATAACCACAACATTCCAGGGTATGACTCTGGCCAGGGATTTTTGTTGCATGTCCTACATCTCTCTCTCTCCCTGTATTTCCTGTCTGTATTTCTATGGTCACTGTCAACTAAAGGCAAAATTGCAAAAACATAGCTTTAAAAAAAAAAAAAATTATTATAATGGGAATACTAATATTAGCAAGTTTCACTACTCCTAATATTGTTGCAGCATGACAGAGGATGTTTGCAGTTTCTAATATATGTAGAAGTACACAAGAGTCTACAGCCATGCTAGTGGCTCTGTGAGCTAACTTGGTTCTTTTAAAATCAGTCAGAAGCTGTCCACAGGCAGAGCACAGAAAGATTCGACACACACACACACACACACACACACACACACACACACAGTCACAGCATGCTCTTTTAGGTGCCTACTAATAAACACAGGTTGCACAAACAGTAGAAATATGCACAAATAATGTGAAATGAACATTTGCTTCAGTCTGATTCATTCAGTCTGAACACACTTGAAGAGGTGGCCCTCAAAAGAAGCTTCCGTGTACAGAGAGTGACTCTGCAAACTGATGTTTGCCGATGTTTCAGATAGAGGAAAATCTAATGAAACTCCAGTGCAACCAGAACTGCAAGATACATCCCTCACTGCTAATGTTAACAGTGTTCATGTGATTTAAGGTGGACTTTAGCTTTTAGCTTCCGTTAATGTATAAAAGGCCTGATGGGTGTGTGTTGGAGTGTGTCGGTATATTTTCTGCTTGTGTGTGCGTGTGTGTGTGTGTATATGTTTTTTAGAAGAGCACATGGTACATGTCTGCACTAATGAGTTCTTTTCTTGGATCTGGCAGGCTTTGGCCAAGATCCGCTCAGCTTATTGTGTGTGTGCATCTGTGTGTGTGTCCTATCTCTTGTGTGGGTGTGTGTTCTGACAGTGTGTCACCTCTGGGTGTCATTCCAGGTGATTCCGCCAAGGAGAGCAGCCTTTACAGCCGTCCCGCAGAGCCACCGCCTGCTCTTAACAAGGACACAGAGGCATGCAGATGCAACAACACACACAAACTCACATAAGACAGTTATTCCAACCAGTTCTGGTGCACGGCAGCAGTAAACTCATACATTTCAGTGTGCTCCAAGTAATTCATCTTTATTGTCCAAGTCATCAAATCTGAAGAACAACAGTGACAGTCGGACTAGAATTAAATGTCCTTACAGTCAAGGAGACTGGCAACATGAACACACATTCTCTATTGTCTCACTCACACACACGCACACACACACACAATTTCACCCTTTGAAGATACAACCCAGTCTCTCAATAATAGAGCATTTTTCTGAGGGGGAAAAAGGGTTTCAAATCTCCTAGACTCTACCAGAATCCTTCCACCAAAAAATAGTGTATGATGAAGTGTAAAATAAGGAAGAGAAAGGAGAGAAAGAGTAGCAGTGAACAGGCGAACAGTGACAAGCTGCCTGTCAGAAAACAGAAGGATCCTTATCGCATCATAACATCATCCGCTGACCGTTCTCCTGCACACATGACTGATGAGCGAGGTAAAAAAGTTGAACTTGTCTCTTCTCTAATCCTCACACTTTTCTTTATGGCAGGAAATGAATGGCCTCTCACGTAAGACACTTTTACACACACACACACACACACACACACATACATTTGTCAGTTCGCCGTGCTCATCCTAGAGCAGTACTTTTATCATCACCCAGTAAGTAGCAGCGGTAAAATTGCTTAATTAAAGCATGAATGTTTAATAAACCCTCAGGCTGCGTGGAGAGGGACCTGAGATAGGCCGTCCATTGACGGGCAGCCTCGAGCAAGGAGACAGACACTTCCTCAACTCACCTCACACTAAGTTCAAGTGAGTCCTTTGACAGAGAACAGGTGGAGCTGGTAAGGGCTGGAAACTTCATGAGCAGTGAGGTCACTGCCATGAACTTTTTTTTTAAATGCTAAGTTGTCAAGGCCGGATCATCCAATGGGCATTCTGGACACAGGCCCAGGTGTCCACGTACATTTGGAGGCCCAAGCCAGCACAAACACAAAAAAATAAAATTTCAGGTCATGACACCATATATAACCAATCAAAAAGACGTTCATATTTTTTTTTACCTAAACAGAATGATATGATTGGTAAAATAATATAGTAGTCTGTATGAATTGACCCCGCTCCATAGGCCGCCTACACCGACCATTAAGTAGCCAGGCTACAGTAGTTCGAAAATGGAGGAAACAAGCAGAAGTGGGTGCAGCAAACGAAAGAGAAAACGAGAAAAAGAGGAGAGGGAGGCATCACTATTAAGAAGTGTGCCTTCAATTGACACATTTTTCGTTAAACAAAGATGGGATGAAAACATTAACATTAACATTGTTGAGGAAAATGTTCGGCAAGATGACATGCGAGCCAATCCAGAGGCTAACCACAACTTGAGGCCAGCTGTAGCGGCAGCTCACAATCGCAGCAGTGGATTTACGAGGCACCTGCTCCGGCGTTGTGGGGGGAAATCAACGAAGAAGCTCGCACTGGCTCCTTATCGATCGAGGGCGTGTTGCCTTTCACAACCAAAGAAGCAAGTATCCGCCTCAACCCGTGATGGGGGCTTGGGAGGCAAAGTACGCTCCCTCACTAGTGATGTACTGATCTGTCATCTCCCAAAATTTCATAAGACCGGATTACATATTCACCCTCATATTCAACATTTTTTGCTTTGCCTACATGCTTTTTTCAACAAAGAAAAAACAATTTGTTAATGGCTTTTCTGATTGGAAACATCCCGAACGTGTGCATGATAGCATTGCTTCGGCGCTCATCTGGCACTGGGACTGTGAACGCTAAGGGACAGAAGCGGTGCTGGTGAGAGGTGCTGAAGCACGTTGTAACTGTCATCCAGTTTTTAAGCGGAAGAGGGCTGCCTTTCCGTGGCGATGAATGATGAATTACTTGGATCGCCACACAATGGTAACTTTCTTGGCATTGGCACAAATAAGTATGGACAGAAGGGTAGTGGCAGCACATCGTATTTTTCATCCACTATATGCGTGGACTTGATTCAGCAAATGGGTGACAAAGTGAAAGCTACCATAGCTGCAGAGATACAACAGGCAAAGTATTTTTCAGTGATTGTGGACTCTACTCCTGATCTGACCAGCTTACGTTCATTTTTAGATTTGTTAGTAAAGAAGGGAAAATAATTGAATGATTTGTTGGCTTTGAACCAATTGAGAGTCACACAGGGGAAAGTCTGGCTGACACTGTAATGGTTATGCTTAGCAGTTTAAGCTTAGATCTCGCAAACTGTCAAGGCCAGGCAATGCTAGTAATATGTCGGGGCGCTATAACGGGCTGCAGGCTCACTTGAAGAACAATCTGTTATTAAAAATTATTAAAAATGAACTCATTGGTCACTGTTTAGCCCATGTATGGAATGGAAATCATGGAATAATGCATTAATGGTTTGGTTTTGTATAGCTTGAGAGTGGTTGTTGGTGTATTCAACTTACATTTAAAATATCTAATCATCACAAAATGGGAGATTGGGTTAGATTTTGGTTGACCTATGCCGTTTGCATCCTTTCTTTATAACCAGAACAGGAGAGAGGAGGAGAGTAGAGGAAAGGAGGAGGAGAGGAGGAGATCGTCAGACAGACAGACAGACACAGAGACAGACATGGAGAGCAGGGGAGGAGAACAGGAGAGAGACAGCACCAGGTGTGTGTGTGTGTGTGTGTGTGAGAGAGAGGGATAGAGAGACAGAGGACAACCTACATTAAGCATAGTATTATCATTATGCAAAAAAGCTCTGGCTGCTTTATTTTCCATTTAATATCAGATACTTTAAGGCTTTTAGTCAAGTCTTTTGTAATGGTTTCTTTTCATTTTCCAATGAGGTACAGTGCTCTCCATCTAATGAATTAGAACTATTCCCGATATGCCCTGTATGCTATGTCAGATTTATTAAAGAAAGGAAAAAACCCTGAACACCAAACCAATTTGGCTAGGGGCCCATCAAACATTTGTGCCCAGGGTTCTGTAACTTGATGATTCAGGCCTGTAAGTAGTTCTGTAGTGGTTGGGAATGTCAGTTCCTGAGCTACTACTGTAACCTTAACCCCAGGCAGGCTGTGCTTGATTTTCATTGCCTTTATATACAGGCTTAGTCACTACATGTCTTAGCTAGGCACACCATATATTGTCATTTTGGTAGTAAGTTACTGTAGGCTACCCAAACACTGTTTACATTTTGTACTTACTGTACTTGCATAGTGCATGAATTTTGACAGGGTAGTGTTGTCTCAAATCGAACACGGCAGTTGTGCACTTACCGGAAATGGCGATCGGAACATTTGACCGCTTTTTCTTTTTAATGGCGAATTGCAACTGGACAGAGCATTATCAGCAACATTTTACCGCAACTGCAGAATATCTGCCGGCTTGTTTGCTCACTTGACTTCAATTCAATTTTCTTGAAAATTAATACAAATAGACGTGCTTTTACGTTTAGTGCAGTGTTCACCGTAACAATCACACCCGCCATTTTCATAGGTTGGTGCCCCCCCCCACTTCCTCTACGTAGCCAAGATGGCGACCATTGAGGGTGAGAAGTGTCCACACTCCACTGTTTGACCCTTATGAGTACACCATACAGATACTCATAGTTCACTGCATTTTGCCATAATTGTCAATGTGACTTATGTACTTAAAATAGCAAGTGTATGTACCGAAGAATGCAAAGTGAGACACAGCTTAAGAGTCTACAGCCATGCTAGCAGCTCTGTGAGGCTATACTTAGGCACAGTGCAGTGCTTTGCGCTAAATGCTAACATCAGCTTGCTAACATGCTCAAAATGACAATGCTAACATGCTAATGTTAAGCAGGTAGGCTATAATCTTTACCATGCAATGCTAGTTAGAAATAACCCAAAGTACAGCTGAGGCTGATGGGAATGTCATTAGTTTTGCAGTTATTTGGTCATAACTCAAAGTACTGGACACTGATGATGGTGCTAGATGAAAAGTTAAAGGATCACCAAAGTGATTACAATTCATCCTGAGGGCAACATGGACCAGATTAAATAGAAATGAATGCAATAACTGTTAAGACATTCCACTCAAAATCACAAATGTCAAATTCATGCTGGCACTACAGAAAAAGTCAGTGTCAGTCAGAGTGATTAGGACAGTGGAAACCACCACACCAAGGTTACATTGCAATTCATCCTGTAGTTGACGAGATATTTCAGTCTTATTTATATTTCAGGACCAAAATGGTGGACCGACTGACCAACAAACGTACAACACCCAGAAGTGCTGGTGAGTTGATTTTTAATAATCTGTGCCTTTCACTGATGACAGAAGTCAAAGCTAACAGCTAACTTCAACTTTTCTGAGCATTTCACAAGCTGTTGAATGGCTCAAGGGTCAGTAACTTGCTACTTTAAACCTGTAAGCTGTTGTTGATCAAACCAAACTCTGACTAACACAAGTATGCAGTAGCCAAAAATCACCAGGAGCAACAGTCTGGAAACATTGCTTTAAGAACACAGAGACACTGTGTGAAGACATTGCTTATATACTGTATTATGCAGAATAAAAATAAAAATAAAATCAGACCAGATTTTATGAGCTATGTAAGTTCTATATAGACTGCTCTAGCCAACAACAATACACAGCTGAGTAAGAAAGTATAGAGGATATAGGTATGTCTTTTGGCCTATCATTAGCTTCTGCTGATGTCTGACCCCACATTTGTGGCTACAGGCTGGATGCTGGCGCTTTTCATGCTTACAACTGTCACCTTCTCCTGTATAACGACTACAACAGCAGCATATTACGATCAAGCAGTTTCTTTGACAGAAAGCACAGCAGTCAAGCAGTAATGATGCCAAATGCTCAACACAGCTCCATCCTTTTAAAAGTTTACCCATGGTGCAGTGCTGGGCTTGGTGTATTGTACATATGTAAGAATCTGTCTCCCATCATTTATTTAATGCTTATTTAAAAACATCAATGAGAATTTTCAGATTGATTGTAGGATTGATTTGACTTGGAAAGAAATAACTGTGATGCTTATAATCACAGTCACCAATCTCTAATAATTACACTGATCATTAACGAGGTGAACATGTCATGACCACAAATAGGACCACACACATTTGCTAATTGTTTTCCCTGCCTCCATCCCAAAAGAACAAGCTCCATATGAAAACTTCCCAAACAGGCTGCGAGGCTCCCTGCAGGCAGAGTGACCTCTACACCAGCACCGGCTTACTGCCATCTCTCTACAGTTTATTCCTGCCCACACGGCACCCCCTGTGGTGAACACCACACCTCGCTCTCTGCACATGCTCACGCACACAAAAAATCAGCTTTATCTTCTCCCTCAGTCAGCCACCCACACTCAGTCACGAGGGACCAGTGCGTGGTTGCACCAGTGTATGTGCCATTTTCTGTTGCGACATTTCACCGTGTGGGTGCACCAGTGCTGTATACAGTGTGTATATGTGTGCACACAGGTGCATGCGCATATAAGTGTGAAAAGGAGCTAATGCATTGGTCTTGCTTTCAGATTCCTCAGTGCGCCTTATGGAGGTAGGTTGGAAATCCCTTAGTTTAGCAACAATGTGGTCTAGCCAGGCAGAGGCTTGCAGGGAGAGACAGAGCGCTCACATTCATCTTCCTTAACCGCAGCCGGCTGCCAGCAATTGGAGAAAAAAGTGAAAGTCAGGAGGGTTTTATGAGTATTTCTTCCTTCTTCTTTCCACATGCTGTCACTTTTTTGAACCGTGTATCAGTCTGGTCTTTTATCATTTCTTTACCCTTCCATCACAATTAATATGTCAGACAGAACTGATTAGACTGTGATCAAATGATGCAGCCTATGTCAACACGGTTTTGGCATTTCCAGAACTGACTGGCCCAGTGGAGACAGTATGTAACATTTCCGCATTAAAATGTCTAAATGCAACTAGACCTACATTATATATTTTGTTGAGTTGTATACTTACATTATCCCAAATGTTTCCAACAATATTCAAACCCAGAGGAATCTGTAACTTTATTCAAGGTGACGGTGCGTTTCATTTGGTCGCCTGTCAATGGTGTCATATGCCCTATACCCCCTCTAATTGCCATAACTTCCAGGGAAGCTTCATTGTTTCATTAATTGCATGCACTTTTGCAACACAGTAATCCAGTAATTTATTGATATAATACTTCAATATCGATCTAGCTTACTACGACGTGCTACTATGACAAGTCGCTCATGCCAGCCACCAGTGTTCGGTAACCAGTGGTTAAACGGGGCCAGGGCTGTCTGGGACTCGGAGAACAGGGCAGCACAGGGCAGCGGAACAAAGCGCAGCACAAGGCAGTTATATTTAGTATCTGTTAGGAAACGTGGCTTCAACGTATCGGTTGGGGTGAGGGGTTACGGGGTTGTAGAGGTTGGACCCAAATGCAGAC
>LKNJ01005739.1:0-23141 GCA_002120245.1 Maccullochella peelii
TCTAGACCTGCTCTTTATGACAAAGTGCCCTGAGATAACTTTGTTATGATATGGCGCTATATAAATAAAACTGAATTAAATTGAATTGAACTGTTCGGGCTTCACAGATTCGCAAATGCATGCTGCGTTTAGGTGCTGGTGGAAAACTGGGACGTCTGGACTTTCAGCGAATTTGTGTTTAATTTCACAGTGGGAAAGACGTTTTTCTAAATAGACAGAATAGCTTGTCACCCCTTGACTAGAGCACATACATATATGCACCAACCATAGACTCTATACAGTAACCTATAAATGTAAACATATGGTTTAAATAAGCTACTGCTAGCTGGTAGAGTTGTTCTTCTGCTGGGAAAACAGCCAGTCCAGGCAAAAAGCAGATGAAGGCTGAACCTAACCCAAACCACCGAGGGGCGGCGCTATACGGGAAACACAATTCTAACGGGAGGGAATCACATTTCCACGGGGGAACGGACTTCCACACAANGGTGGTAGAGTTGTTATTCTACTGGGAAAACAGCCAGTCCAGGCAAAAGCAGATGAAGGCTGAACCTAACCCAAACCACCGAGGGGCGGCGCTGTGGGAAACACAATTCTAACGGGAGGGAAACATTTCGATGGGGGAAACGGATTTCCACACAACACCATTGTGTGCAGACAAGAGAACGCCATGGCGGGACATCCCGGTGGCGATATCCATACACAACAGGTCGTTTAGCTTATACTCACTTCAGACGACGAGCCACCNTGTTGTAATGAGCATTGTAAAAGGCAATAAGACGTGAATTTGACTTGTTCACAACCAAGTCGGCTTGGGCCATTACAAAACAAAAAACCTGCCTTGGCATCACTGACAGGTTGTTGCCAGAGGTATATGGAGTGAATATAGTCTCATTAAGATTTGCAACCGGAAAACCAAGATTTGTAACTGGAAAACCGAATCACATTTCCACGGGGGAACGGACTTCCACACAACACCACTGTGTGCGCTCCATAAGAGAACGCCATGGCGGAACATCCCGGTGGCGATATCCATACAGGTCGTTTAGCTTATACTCACTTCAGACAACGAGCCACTGGGATGTTCCGCCATGGCGTTCTCTTATGGAGCACACACAGTGGTGTTGTGTGGAAGTCCGTTCCCCCGTGGAAATGTGATTCCCTCCCGTTAGAATTGTGTTTCCCGTATAGCGCCGCCCCTCGGTGGTTTGGGTTAGGTTCAGCCTTCATCTGCTTTTTGCCTGGACTGGCTGTTTTCCCAGCAGAAGAACAACTCTACCACCTAGCAGTAGCTTATTTAAACCATATATTTACATTTATAGGTTACTGTNACAGTAACCTATAAATGTAAATATATGGTTTAAATAAGCTACTGCTAGGTGGTAGAGTTGTTCTTCTGCTGGGAAAACAGCCAGTCCAGGCAAAAAGCAGATGAAGGCTGAACCTAACCCAAACCACCGAGGGGCGGCGCTATACGGGAAACACAATTCTAACGGGAGGGAATCACATTACCACGGGGGAACGGACTTCCACACAACACCACTGTGTGCAGACAAGAGAACGCCATGGCGGAACATCCCGGTGGCGATATCCATACACAACAGCTCGTTTAGCTTATACTCACTTCAGACGACGAGCCACCGGGATGTCCCGCCATGGCGTTCTCTTATGGAGCACACACAGTGGTGTTGTGTGGAAGAAGAAAAACGAAATTTCTTTCTTTGATGTTAACTACATTCTCTTGTGCTGCTGCATCAAATTGAATTTCCCCTAAGAGTGATCAGTAAAGGTGCACTGTAGCTATTTACACCCGGTTGTTACTAGTGTACTGTATGTTCTTACTCTAGAATTGCTTGGTGCAGTAACCTCATCAGGTACAAAATTACAAAATTATATCACAAAAGACCGTTCAAAGACAGGCTGGAGTGGATCTTATAGGTTCACAGGTTAAGTGTGTCAGTAACACTTTACAATACGGTACACAGAAATGTGAGTAGTTACTAAGGAACGAGAGAGGAACGAATCCGGAACGAATCCGGAACGACCTGATAATTAATGAATCGTCAATGAGTAATTCCTGAATATCTCCGAATTGAGGATTATACAGTATAGTAGGTAATTATGAGTAACTAGAGAACAGACTGGGAGATACTATATTAATGAATCATTAGGTAATGATTAGTTCATAAGTATCCGTGAATCGGAATAATGAACACATAATTAGTTACTCTTTTTGTGGACCTCCAAGTAAAGTGGTAAATGATAGTTACAATGCAGTCCTTTGTTACGTAATGATTATCTGACCACTACTTTATGAAAGTTAACTTTCATAACATCATGTTTTGCTAATTCTAAGTCCAATAAATCATCGCCAGTATGTCTCAATTTACGATGCATTCATGTTTGTGTTTTCCATGCGTAATGATGGCAATGTGATATTTTGGATAGTGCAATTAACAGACTTTGTACTATAATAAAACTTGTTTTCATAATTTTGTCAGTTGCCTGCTGTTTACATAATGGTATAAACTATCTATTGAGTTTAGACCATAAAAATGCCAAACCATCACGAAAATAGGGCCCAGAGTCTCCTGAAATTCAAAACCATTGTTTTTGTCTGGTGGTACTTACTTTTACTCTCTCTCTTTGTCCCAAAGTGAACACAGGAACATGTTATTCTGAAGTAAACAATCCTGTCTTGGAGTTCTTTGTTGCTGTCAAAAAGCTTTTCTGATCTTTCTACATGAATGGGATGATATCCGTCTTTGCTCCAAACGTCAAGACCTTCTCTGCCTCAGCAAAACTGTTAAAAGTTTGGACTTTCTTTATACTTTCTGTCTTGTCTGCCTAATGTGGTAATAAGGAATAAGGATAATAAGGAAGTTACAATGCAATAAGGAAGATGTTACCGGTAATTAACATTTGCAAATATTAACTTTAATATAACAAAATCCAAGCTAGACTACTCTCCATACTAACAAGTAGGATATGAATTAAAAAGGTTACTTAGACACTTGATGTGATAAAAAGTAAAGTCCCATTGGTGTACTTACCACTGATTGTCTTTGAAGTATTGTTTTCTTGATTTTTTTATCTGAAACACAAGATTGCGCCATATTTATATGTATGTCCGTCCCCATCTAGTGGACAAATTTGTTAATACAGTCTAAAACTGAAGTTAAACATTTAGCATTTTGCCCTACTTTGTGGTTATTTTACCAAAATGAATAGAGCTAGTATATGGCAACACAGCAGAGTATTTCAACCAACTGTAGGAGATGTAAAAGTTTTACATTTTGTCCAAGCTGTAGCCAGTTAGCTAACTAGCGCTAACGTCAGCTAACCACAGAACAAGTGTGCGCATTGTACCATTTTCATTTGAATTATACAAACAGCGAGAAAACAGCGTTGTTGGAAAGGATATAGTTTGTGTTTAATGTACCCTACCTTTGCATTCCACTTTGGCCAAAGAACTCATTGCTTTGGCGCTTTCAGCTTCAGCCGTTCAGGCACGCAGTTATCGACTTACGTCATAAAGTGACATGCAATGATGCATGCTGCACGTTTTTTGTGGAGCCGGGGGGCGGGGGTGAGGGGGCCAGGTGTAAATAGCTGCCTTGTGACTATTCTCACCTGGCTGCAATATTACTGATTACTGATATCAGCCATTAAATGTTTACTTTTATACAAGTTGCTCTTTGCCATCATAGATCATTCAGTTGTTTTCATTGTACAACCCTAACCACTAGGTGGTAGCAAGTCACAATGTCCTGCCAGTGTATTTGAGGTTTGTGGATACTTTTGTAACATGCTTGCTCTGACTTTCACATATATTAGCAAATAAAACAAATAGTTATGTCAGATGTTCTTCTGCTTTATTGTTCAAGCTAATATAAACGCTTCTAGAATACACTGGAAAATGTTCAAATGCAGGAAAATGGCTGTTTAATTATTATCTTTATATAAATTGAATATCTTTTGGTTATGGACTGTTGGTCCAAAGACAAAACAAGCTATTTGGAGTCGTGACCTTGGGCTCTGGGAACTTAACGATGGGCATGTTTCACTTTATTTTTACATTCTATAGACTTAACAATTATAGAATTCATAATTAATATAATCATTACTTGCGGCCCTAATTTCATCACCCCCTCCATCACACACACACACTTGCTGGAGTTCACACACAACTACAGCAGAGACTCAGTCAGAGGTTGAGTAACCACTAGTGTCACGTCCACTCTAACGTCTGTGAGTGTAAATACTCTCCCTCTCTGTGTCTCACACACACACACACACACACACACACACACACACACTCTGGGTCCTCCATCATTCCTCTGGCATATAGTGTGTTTGGCCTTTCATGAGTCACCCTGCACACTATGAATTCAACATGAGCTTGTTTACATTCAGACCAGACCAAGACTCACAGACTCACAACGATAGAGTGATAAGTCATATTCATCTATACTGTAATAAAGAGGATAGTGATTTTCATTTGTTTCTTATTAGAAAACCAGTCGAGGTGAATGTGAGCCTTACACAGAGGAGAAAGCAGGTCTTGTCAGTGTAAACCAGAGGTAATTTTACAGGTTCAACAATGGATCTGTGTATGTCATAGAAAATGTTAATGAGCTTTTCTGCATTCATGTGGAAAACCAATTGTGTTGTTAAAAAAGGGACATGGCGCGACAAAGAGAAAGGAGACAAACAGACTGAAACCTATGTTTGTTAATTATTCACTGGCTGCATCTTTCTTAAGGCTATACACAGGTTAGAAGAGGAAAATATCAGGAAGGTTTGATATATAAAGACATAACCTTGCTTAAGACAAATTAGAGGGGGTACAGGACAGGTAAAGCTAAGGTTAAACCCCTCTTTATGTTAAGGCTGAACCTTAAAAGAGCTAAATGTGCATATACAGTATATTGTGCAATGTATATTGCAAAGCATGTACTGCTTACACAATGTATAAACACTGCTAAATTATTTACAATTATACACACATACAGGATGATGACAAAATATACAAGCATATACAAGCATCTACATGAGCGATTGGAGTTCGATTAAGGTCAGTGGTGTTTATCAGCTTTAAGAGATGCATTAGAGGGGTTTGTTGTGTATTACAGCAATACCGCTCAGAAACTGCATGTATCCAAGGCCAAACAGGAGTAAAATGAGTAAAACATGAAGCAATGACAATAAGTGACCTGGTTTCCCGAAAATGAGAAATTCTTAGAAGATAAGAATGTTTTCTACATTTCAGCTTAATACATAGTATCTGCCCAAGTAAGAGTGAGTGCATGTGCACTGCTTCTAAACCACAGATCGCTGTCCATGTCACTGAAAGGATCACTATATTGATCTTCATATAATAATTCTTCTGTGGGTATAAGACTGGCTAAGACTTAAGGTGCACATGCATAAAAAAAGCTTCACCAATGAGGTTTTCCATGATAGTAAAAGGGTTTAAGTTCTTTAATAGTTGCTTTGTATTGTGCTACTTGGTCAGTGAGTTTCAGTGTAATTTAGGGTTTCCTGTGGATTTCATTCCCTGGAGGTATCCCTAAAGTTCCCTTACCTTTAACCTAGCACCAACAAATTAAATGACTAGATTTGTGTCTCTAGGTCCATGCGGGCATGTACCCCACTGTGTTCCCAACATCATGGAGATACAGGAGGCCTTCATGGAGAAGTATCACATTGTTTAACAAGGATGGTCATATGTTTATATAAGAATATAACTTTCCTGTACTCCCTAGAGAATTTGCTATTGTCTTTGATGCTTTTCTGTTAGGTATTAAAATGTTGCCTTGTCTTCTGCAACCAGAGATGTTATCCATCCAACTACTCCACTAGATTTAGATTTAGCTTACTGGGAGAGCATTTGTTCCAGCTGTGCATTTCCTGCTATGACAGGTCAGGATGTCTGCTGTGAAAAAGGCAGATGGGTCAATGGCGCAAATTCACCAAAGTCAAACTTGACACAGATGATTTATGTGGATTTACTTTGCCCCTGCGAACAAATTCCCTCATTGAGGAGATTCCATTGAAATGAATTGATTTTGCCACATAGCTTTTCCATTTGAAATGCTGGTGTGAATGTACCTTACAAGTGAGGCCCCTACTACACTAAAGAAGTAGCACTGACAAAGGTTTCTTCTATTGCACTTGAACACACCAAAACGGTGTCAGCTGATTGCTGGGTGACTGATTGCCTTCGCCTATGATAAGATTAGCCAAATGGTTGCTAAAATGGACTGAATACTGCCAATGCTGCTGGAAATAACCCAAAAAGCTATAGGCAAAGGTCACCCACAGAAACTCCACAATGGCCCAACAGCATCTGACAGCGTATCAGCTTAGTGTGTCAGGGCCCGGAATATTTTCATTTTGGCATTGGAGTGGGAAAAACTTGTGAAGAAGCCAAGAGCGACAGGTTGTCTTGAATTTATAATACCGGCTGAGGAAGAAGGACTCAAATGTGTAAAGAGATGGATGGAAGATAAAGCTGTTTTTACTTGTTCTAAAGGCAGGCTTAGAAAGACATCATGAATGCAGTCAGACCAGGCAAACCAAAAGCAAAGGGCTAAAGCAGGCAGATGTAATCAGAACAGGCAGATGGCAACATACAGGACCTGCAGAGAACGAGTATAGTAGAGTCTGGTACTCATACTGGGGCCAATTACTAATGGGGAGCAGCTGTGCAGGCAGGTAATGAGGTCTGGTGGTGAGCAGGAGAGTTAATCTCAGCAGTGGACAAGTGAGGAAAGGAAGGTGAGGAATGAGAGAGAATATTGTGAGCAGGTGATGGGATATCCTGGCACACCTGTACAGCCTGAACCCCCTTAAATCAGTGGTGTTTTCTCCCTTATTCTAACCCTCTTTTTCTTTGTCTCTTAACAGACACAGCTTTTGTTTTGTGTTGCCTCATCTCTTGGCACTTTCTCATTGAGTTTAGTTAATTAGCAGCCCTCTGGATTACAGTACAAAATGTCAGGGTGCGTGTGTATGGTGACAGTAACACTCCTGTAGAGGCTATCTTGTCATGTAAATCTCACATCTGTGAAGCATACAGAATCTCTCCCATTTTCTTGCTAACAATACCAGAATGTCAGTTATGCTGTTATGACACACATGTATTTTCTTCCTGTATTTTCGGCACCTGATTTTGTCACATTTTTGTCATGAGATTTTTAGTTTTTTGTGTTCACTGTCGGGGTTTAGCTTGGGACAAGCAGCTAAATGTCATTTAACATTACTGCAGTGATATTCAGTGAGGAAGATTTGATAGTCAACACCCGACATTAGACTAATTTCTACTGAAAGCCTATACTTTCGAAAGATAGCCAACTGAAAGCAACGCTAACGTTACATTAACATCCACAGCCTTTGATAAAGATCCGTTAGCTTACCTTTTTACAAACATCTGTGCACATTTTCATAGTTTGTCCCAGATGTTTTATTGCCGCTTCTTATCTCGTATTTTTAGAGGGATTGTGGATTATTTTAGTCCATAAAAGGTATTGACTCCTACACTTGGTCTGCAAAAAGTGTTCATATTACCAAAATATTTAGGTGAAGAGATTCAGACCGAACTGCCGGTGAGAAAGTGCCTTTTAAGATTTACTGTCGAACCTTTTTTCTTGCCGAACGCTTCAGTATCTCACTACACAGCTCCTCGGGGTGCATGACGACAACAGGACAAGTAAACCAAAGGGTCAACTCCTTCTCAGCTACTTTATGTTCATTGTTTTATTTTGTCAACTCCTCTGACTCCTCTCCTCTGTACGCAGAGGTACAACCAAATACACCTCAGAAGGTCAAATAAAGCCCTTTGTCAGTGTCAAAACAATGTCAAAAAAGATAATACGCTGCTGCTAGAAAACCATCAAACATTTGCATAACAATCATCACCTTTATACCAAGCAGAAAGGTAGAGACACTGCATGAAAGGATTTGTGTGGGGTTTACAATATACAAAGCTCTATACATGAAACCGTATCATATCTAAATACTGACTGAAAAGGACAAATAATAAGGTACTTTATGTTACCCACCATTCAGCCTATACCTCAGGTACTTACATTAAATCCATTATATGTAGAATTTCTTTTATTACAGCATCTTTCAAATTCTTCTAAAAACATAAGGGGGATTATGTGCTGTGAAAAAGGTCTGTTCAGCTTTTGTTTCACAGCAGACATTTTGACTTTTGAAGGAATTAACCACAAAGGCAGAAATTACAGAAAGACCAACAACCTGTTTTCTTCTTTCAAACCGGACATAAGAGTTGATTTGTCAGTTTGAACATCATAGTGGAGGAAAGAGGAAAAGGACCTGAAGAGAAGAATAGTAGAGGTGGCGGTAGAGGTGGAGAGGATGATGAAGAGTAAAAAGAGAGAAACCTGTTATGAGAAAGGACCAAGAAGTGCAGCTAGACGTAACAGAGCTGTGAGGGAGAAGCACGCTTGTACAATTCCATGCACACAAACATGTTGTTGGTGTTGCCTTTTTCCTTTTAGGCTTCTTCCAGCTTTGGTGAATCAACAAAGAATGACTGTTATTATTTCTTTTATTTCTCACCAGCATCAGGTGAAATTACTTAAAATGGCAGCAGGGGAGGCTTCTCTGAGAGGACATTATAAGACGGATCATTTATCAAAACTTTCAGAGAGCTTTGCAGGGCAATGTTCACATCTGAGTGCTGAAAAAAATGGGACATAATTACAACCCTGCTGCTCAAAGAGCGAAAGTTCAAAGGAACAGAATACTGCTTTCCTCCCAATTGAGATGAATTGAGAGGGGGAGGTCATTATTAAATTCCGCAGTGGGAAAGAGGAGAATGGTTGTAGAGTGTGCTGGAGATGTGTGATGATTTGTCACAACCTGACAGGTAGCTCCCTATGGCTGATGAGGCATCATTAGCAACATATTCTAGTTCCCTAACACATTACCTCAAAGTTGATCTTGTGTATTTTTTGGGTTTTTCAAACACTTTTTGCAAGTTTAGAGGGATAAAGAGCAGAGCGATTGTTTTCAAATGTCCTTTTCAGTGACATTTTTTTGCACAGCAATGGAATGCAACAGCTCTGAGGCAACCTCATAAAACTAATGAACACAACAGAAACGGCTTAAGTAAATGGAACAGAAAGAAAAACATAATCGTCCTGGACTGTATGTTTTTCTTTCAAATATAATACTTTCATTTCAGTAATGATAACAACAAACACAGGCATGAGGCATCACACTGACTAGCAGCTAATTTCACAATGAAGAACTGACCAGAGTGATATCAATCGTTTCAAACTCTCGGCAAGAAAGCAAATAAGAAAATTTCCCAAATATTTCTTGAATATGACTTACTAAATCCAAATAATGAGATACTAAGTCAACTCACCAAGTATTATTATTCTCATCTATTTTTTTTCTAGTCTAGCTGCCGCAGTTTGCACCAACTGGAGCCGAAACAAGGAGGAGCGATTCAGGGTAGTAAATAGTGCATTGCAGTAGTCAAGACGGGAGGAGACAAAGGCATGGAAAACTGTTTCTAGCTCTTGAAAAGGCAGAACAGACTTGATTTTGGCAATGTTTCTCAGCTGAAGGAAACAAGATTGGACCACTTCCTTTACATGTAAATCAAAATTCATGTGTTGGTCAAAGTAAACTCCCAGGTTTTTAGCATTTTAACATTTGCTGCTAGAGGACGGATACAATTCTGAATGTTAGCAGATAAACAATCACGCTGTCAAGTCGCGGTGCAGAACTGAGTCTGGTGCGACAGAGGAGGCTGGTATACAGCTGCTCTGATGCGCCACTCTGGATTTGAGGTTGTTATTGTGTGATGTTGTGAGTGAAGACACTTTGAAGTCCGATATGAGTGGCCAGAGCATCTGGACTGAGACGCATCTGTAGAAATCAGATTGGAATCGCATTTCAAACCACCTCCAAATGTGGCTTGGATCCGATTTTGCAAAAATCGCATTTCATGTGGGTTTTTGCTTTCCAGGCTTTCTAAAATCAATCTGGATACAATCTGGATCTGCCAAACAACGGATCTGGGCTGGCAGTCTGATTAAGGCCTAAAACCCGACAGCTCATCGCATCGCTATGCTGGTCATCTAACATGCTAGGTCACAGTTTATCCAATCTACTGCTTCGCTTGAGTGAATTAAAGACGGTAACAGGTGGGAGGGACATGGATCCATAAGGGAAAAAAATGGAAATCATCTGTGTGTGTGTGTGTGTTCAAGCACTCACAATATTACTTGAATGAGAATGTGAAAACAAATCTACTCACACAGTTCCCCATTCTGAGAGCTTCCATCCATTCACAGTCAATTGAGTGGAAAGGTTACTTCATGGAGCATCATGGACCACTAATAACTTTCTGTGAGCACTCCACATTTCACCCCATTTCTCTTGTCATTTTCACCACTTTTTTCATTTCTGTCTATTGTCTTTCACCTTTTGTAAATCGAGGAAAGCTATCAAATCTGCCTTTAGGGTAATCACAGGGTACTTTACCACCATGAAATTGGATGATCACGGACAGGTTAAGTTCTCCATCTGGTGTAACTTTTATCAGTTTATCAGCCTGCCTGCTGTTTAATTTATTGTGCGCTCCAGCTGTCATGTAAACGAGACATTTTTCAGGCTTGCCGACCAAATGTCAGTTTTTTTCCATGTGGAGGGGACGCAGCATCGAGGCATCAACTAGAAATCAAAGGGGATGAGAAATAGAGACCACAAGAGCGAGAAGAAAGAAACCAGAGAAACCTGTCAGTCTGATCATTATACAGTTAACCAATGCTGACAGCCTGGTGGTAGCACTCACTTGAGGAATGAGTGTAAGCCTTGCTGTACCAACAGAACCAGGCAGCAGGTAGACAAACAAGAAAACACAACACAGAGAGGTTCAAAAACAACAAGTTGACCTCTTACGCCTGCAAGCAGACTTACATTAACCGTCTAGCTAGTGACACTGGGCTTTGTTCTTTTATTCTTTCTTTCATTGCCACTACTTCTACTACATGTATTATCTCTGCTACTGCAATACTTTTTTCTACTATTTTCCTTCTGTTTCTACAACTTCTAGTTTTCATCTTTATACTAGCAAGGACGTGCACAAGGCTGGGCTAAAGTTGCCCATGCAATAGCCCATTTGCCCTCTTTGGATGGAGGAACATTTTTTATTTTTGCTGTTGTGGCTGCATAAATACGAGTATCCCATAATTGCTAAAGTTAGACCAAACTAAATTTGCATATCATCTGAACTTTTATTATGTTTTGATAGGCATGCCTCCGCGGGACACATAGATGGGGCAGCCCAGAGCTGTGAAAAAGAAAAGAAAAAAACGTGATGCAAAGCGGTGCCCTATGCCCCCTGTCATGTGACACTGTAGCATCCATATTTGGTATTGTTGCCGCTGTGTGAGGGCTCCAGGTGAGTCTTTTGGAGTTGTGGAAATGATTAACTACAAATGGTATAACCAATGGGATGCCCTGTGAATAAAAATCTCCATCTTGGAGATGGTAGGAAAGCGCACACAAAAACTCCTAATAATTTGTCATACATAGAATAGGCCTTGTTGTTATAGCCTTGCTATTGTTGGAGGTAATGTTCTGATACCCCCAAACTTCAACAGATGCCTTTTTCTCTAAATTGTATGTTTGTAAAGTGTCTTTGTGACAAACGCTTTGTTAAAGCAAAATTGGATTGAAAAGAATAACAGTATTTTGCCTGGCACTGTCTTTATATAAATGTTTCTGGAAATGTTACTGTAATCCAGACATTTTGTGGTATTCATTCATGGAGATATGAGATATTAATACAATCAAATACTTGGTAGTATTATATAGTGAAGTGTATTAAATTTCCACTCTAATACTACTTTACGTGGTGTATACAATATCTTACCAGAATACATTCCTCGACCACTAGTAATCAACTCGCTACTGATTTGAAGTAATTTTGCTTTTCAGCAAAGCAACACCAGCTCTGTGTGAGTGGTTTATTTTGGTATTCTGGCCACATTTCAACAAGGGTAAGAGTGGCAGAAGAGAAGGAGAGCTTGATGGTTATGAGGGAAAATGAGCAGTCAAAAAAAGCTTGGGTTGGGGGGGGAGTACCAGAAAGGACACAAACTATGTGATGAAAAATGGAGGGTATGGAGCAGGCATGATATGTGGCTTGATATCCAGAGGTTGGAGAAAGAGTGGCAGAGAAATAAAACTGAACGTAAAGTAATCATTTGAAGTCTGTTGAGAGACTGTCCTGGAGAAGCTGTTCATTTAAGCTCAGTCAGTGAAGCTATGTGTGAGGTATGAGGGAGATGTTTTTCTGTATGTTTATGTGGGAAAGAACAGTTTACCAAGACAACTGAAGTGTGTCCTCTGAGCCATTAGTGGAAAACCTGTAATTTGTCAAAATGTACAGCTGCACTCCAATAAGTGCAAACCTTTTTAGGAAGGCTGGAATGAATACGACATAAACTCTAAGAAACAATGTTGTGCAGACAGACAGTAGAAATGTCATACGTGTGTGTAGGGAGAGAGATTGTGACATTGGAAAATAAATGGAGAAAGAAGAAGAAAAACAAAAAGGGAGACAATAAACATAAGGAAGGAACGAATGAGGAAGGGAGTGTGGGATGGAAAGAACACTGTATTAACATAACTTGGCTGGCTATACTTTACTCTACTAACATGTATCTCACACAGTATTAATGACAAAGTGTAATTCATCACTTTATTTAATAAACTGGGAGGCTAGCAAAGTGTATGACAAATATCTGCAATAATATATCCAAAATCATGCAATCAATAAACGTACATTGTTTTCTGTATTTGCTTGTAATTTCTGTATACACAGAGCAATATTGTATTTGGTTGTGGTTTGCTTGTGTTTCTATATTATGAAGCGTGTTTCTTTTCTACACTTGAGTTTTCTGCATTTTGGTTGTATTTCTATATTTGCATAGCATTTCTGTTTTTGATTGTGTTTTGCAGCGCGTTGTGTTTTCTGTGGTGATGGGCGGGTGAAGCCTGGTGAAGCTTTGGGGATTTTGTTCTATTTGTGCCAGAAAAAAGATTTGAAGCTTTGGAGCTTCATTCTCAGCAAGAACAGTGACATCTGGTGGCAAACAGAAATTAAAGCAGCCATTCAAGAGAAGCACTGGCACAGTACCTCACTGTTTCAGTCTCAATCCCTGCAATAAATCTAGTCTATAAAAGGCTGCATGTTCATTTTAATCTACTATGTTCTTGTTCATTTATAGTAGTGCTGCAGTAAATGTATACATTATTATTGTATCAACATACTGCAGTAAAAGAAATCACAAATGTGTTGTTCAATTAGCCTTCATATCAGTTTGTTTGTTGACGTATTAATGTACCTTATTCACCTTTGCTGGTAGCCTATAGGCTTTATGTCCACTATCTATGTTCACATTTTTTCAGGCTTTGGATCCTGACGCCCTTTTTTCCTCTGACAGCTCAACAGTAGCTTGGTGGAATGGCCGTAGTACTGTAAGGCTCAGGTGGGTTGCCTGATACACCTCAGCACTAAAAGGCCTGATGTTTGTGCTTAGACAGGTCAGAGCTGCAACAAGTGGCTCTCTTTGGTCGTACAGTCTATGCAGCATAGCAAAGGTGCTGTTCCATCTTGTCTCTAGCTCTTGAATGAGTTTAAGCTGTGCCATGCCCATATTGGTCTGCATGACACACAGCTTTTCATTGGCTCTGGTGCTGGATTTGTGCCAATAATTTTTTAACCAGAAGTTTTAAAACATGAGTAAAACAGTAAATACATTTGAAATTAAGTTGGTTAATGTTAGAAACTATATTATGGGCCCCATGTGTGGTCATGCCAGTGACTTTTTTTGTGATTCCCCACTCTGCCTTACATTTTTACAACAAGTCCTCCAACCCATATGGCCACATAAGGTAGTTTGTTAACCTCTAATATAACCCACAGGAGCGTTTCCTAAATTAGCACCCCTACCGGTGGCAGGACATATGACTCCATAAATGACACAATAGGTCGTTTGCCAAAGAGTCCCAAAACGTACCGGACCTTCGTCGTCATGGTAAACAACAATTAACACGTGGTTAACTTTGTGAAACGGTCACAATTTGGTTAAGTTTCGGAAAAGATAATGGTTTGGGTTAAAGTAAGTTAGGTGACGTTAAAATAAGTCAAGGTTGATTTTCAGTTTCTCATGGGAGGAAGAGGAGGACATCGTTTGTGATGTTGATGAGGTGCTCCATTGTATTTGTGTTCATAGTCTATATTTACAGCATGCTACAATGAAAATGCCAAAAACTAATAGAAAAGATAATAGTGTTTCATACTTAGCACATCCGTGTGCAGTTGGCATGTGGAAAGACCTATTTATTTGGTGTTTGTGTGCAAAGTTGTGATGCAAAAATACAATTTTTAGAAGAATTCATATAGCTTTGAATGAAGTGTTTGCTTTTGCGAGAGATGTATGTGTGTTTTTGGTTTTTGTGACAGTTTCGGCAAAGAGGGCCCTAGTTTCATAAATTGTGTTTTAGCAATAGTAAATAAAACTGTATACAGAAATATTTGCATGCTATCGTTGTGTTTGCCTGTGTTTTCTGTATACATAGAACGATTTTGTATTTGGTTGTTTTCCACGTTTGCAGTGCAATTCTGTATTTGTTTGTAGTTTCTGTATTTTGTTGTTTTCTGTTTCAGTATGGTGCCATTTGGGGTGTTTTTACTGCTGTTGAATGACAAAACGGGTCAAATTTGACCCGAACAGTAAGGGTTTAAAGTAAAAATGAAAGATGCTATGAAATTTCTTCTGAAAAAGTATTGGAGATTTGTGAATGATGAGTCATCTGGCTAATAAATAGACAGATGCACAACATCAGACAGATACAAGGACCAGAGGGAAGACAACAAGCTTTTGTCATCCTCTGAAGATGCCAGAGAACCAAGACAACACATGCATGCTTCAGGAAACCACACAGCAGAGTGCTTTACATGCACTCAGAAAAACTTCAAAGATAGGGAAAACTTAAGTAAGGAAATAGGCTTTCTTTCAGGCCACAGAAGTCCATGCTAAATTGGGCCTCCTCCTTTTTGGGGGAAGTATTATAGTTACTGTAGCCCCTCGTCTGTTGTGGCTGTAAATTGATTGGCTCATTAATCTGATGTCTGTCTTGTTTAATATCAAAGGCAATCATGTAGCTCAGGCAGAAATCGACTTCACTCTCTCTGTTATGTGTAGTACTCAGTCGCACTGATGGTCAACAGCTGGTAAATGTGCCATTACAACAAGCTGCTCTGTACTTATCTGTGATCAGTACACTGGGCAAAACTCAATCACTCAGTGTACTCATCTCTGCTGACACAGTGTAGGAAGAAAGAAGACTATCTATCCCTGGGTAGGACACATATCAGGTACAAATGTGATCTTACAGCAATATTGAAAAGCATGTATGTACCAATTACAGAACAGATGTCAAACATTACAGTTATAAGATGATATTCACGTGTCCTATGCTTTGATTTATGACAAAAAAAAAAATCCAAAAAATAACATTCCCATCTGCCTCAGCTTTGCTTGTGTTTAGTCAGTTCAGCAAATGTTTGGTCACATGCCCAACTAAGATGATGAACATGGTAAAGTGGCGATTATTTACCTCTGTGGTAGAGAGAACCAGGCCGTGCATTTATTTATATTAGAAACAGGCCTTTATTTCTAATTCCCCAGTTAATGCAAACTCAAAGCGTCCTCCATGTTTACCTGTTGTCCTGATAAATTCAGTATTTCCTCATCAGTACAATAACAGAGTCATGTAAGGCTTTTCACTTTGCCGTTTTACCCCAATAAATGTTAAGCTACCGCAAATGAAAGTCAACACTTCCTCCAGAGTTTTCACATTAAAAGTACTTCAGCCTCACTTTAATAAGTTGGCTTTTAATGTGAAAAGACACCAGCAAGTGTTAGCTTAACATCAATTGGGAGTACAGCAAAGAAGAAACGACTGGAATTAATTCACTTATGAAGACTGTTAAAAAGAGAAACTCAGAGCAGCAGAGTGTTTTGAATATTACATGACTTTGTTGTTTTACCGATGGAGTTAGTGTTGTGGAAATGTACATTATACTAAATGTACCATGTAAGCTGTTGTAGTAGGCTACAGGTAATTTTAAGTCTCTATGGGTACATGCCAGTTCCTTCATTTGAGCCTCGCTTGACCCGAAAATTGATCCAGTCCGCCATCTTGAAGGCCAATACCATTCCCTTATTTCTGTTTGGAGGACCCATATATTGAAATTATATTGCTTGTAAACTTTTCAGAAATTATTATTTTACAACAACACGACACACAAGAAAAATATTTCTGTCATTTATGACATTTTTACAATCAGTTATAGAGATATATTTTTTTCTTTGTCGAAATGTATTAGTACATTTATCTTACACATAGGCTACTGTAACTTCTCACAGACTAACACTTAGCAAACCCAAATTTGACAGCACAGTGATTTGCCATTTGGTCATTGCAACATGTTTGTGCATGTGTATTGCGGTTCACTGTGGATGGACAGATCTCCAGCGTTTTTATTGAGATTTGTGATTAACGTGAGATCTGGCTAATAAATAGACAGATGCACAACATCAGACAGATATAAGAACCAGAGGGAAGACAACAGGCTTTTGTCATCCTCTGAAGATCTGCCAGAGAACAAAGACAAGACATGCATGCTTCAGGAAACCACACTGCAGAGTGCTTTACATGCACTCAGCGAGTTGAGACTCAAAATGAAAGTGAAAACTCCAAAGAAACTTAAAAGTAAGAAAAATAGGCTTTCTTTCAGGCCACAGATGTCCATGCTGAATTGTGTCTCCTCATGTCTAATTCCTTTTTTGGGGAAGTACAGTAACTGTAGCCCCTCATTGTCTACTGCTACTGTATGAGGAGCCAAATTAAACATGCATAATCTGTTGTTGTGGCTGTATATTGATTGGCTTATTAATATGGTGTCTGCAGGTGGGTGGCATTGTTACAAGAACAGTTGGGTTTGCCAAAAGTATAACAGATAAACCATATAAAATTTAAATACTGAAAATTTACATTTTGAGAAGAACAGCCGAGCTACAGGCAAGTCTGGAGCTCTAAATCTCTTTAAATCCGAGGCTTCCTGACAGATGAAAAATCACATCTCCTATGGACCATTTCCTTTATTTTGTACCTTGGGGTAGGATGTTCTATACCTGCAGAACAACCTATCACAATCCGACACAGATCTCAAAAGGAAAAATAAGTGTCAAAAACAACAACAACAAAAAAAGGGATTTTGTAGGGATTTTACTACCCTATTTGAGTTTTACACCCATTTCGGTGGCACTGATGGGAATTCAATTAAATTTACCGAGTTAAAAGATGCAGTATATTTTTTTATTGGCTGTATTATTTAGTATAGTTACTTCTAGTTTCTGCAAGAAGCATTTGTATTAGTCTTTAATTCAGTTAATGTAGGAATGTTAAACATTTTGTAAGTTCTGTAAGTTGCTCTTGTGACAGCCTCTGACTCCTGCTGTCTTTGCAGGGATTTTCGGAGCCATCTAACCTGATGTGTTGCACCTGGGCAGGCTGGGACGAGGTTATTTAGGCTGGCTCCCCATTCTCTTACTCTCACCCTGATCATCTACCCTTCTGGTTTGGTTTTTGTTTTACCTGCATAACAACACACAGAGTCACCGTTGCAACCACCACTGACGTAGAGACTACAGATTCCTTTATTATGCTGCTTTTGTCTTATCTTCAAACACAATATTGTTTAAATGACCTCTTTGTCTAGATAAGAAGGATGCACAATACTGACACAGAACAATGTCTTATCACAGACTTTTTTTCACGTTTTCTTCCACTGTGTTCTCGAGAATTGTTTTGGAGCTCTGTCTTTATTAAAAGATAAGACAGAAAATAATAAGATAGTGTTTGTAGGGTGAGAGAGAGAGACCATTGAGGATCCAAATGTTCCAATAAAGCAGAAGATCATTTCATTTGTAGATGCCAAAATAAATGTAAAATGGCTGCTTTTATTAGGCTGTCTTTATGCCTCATAGCAATAGTGAAAGATTATTTCCGTTCACCCACATGTCAGTCAAATATTTGGGTAAAAAGGATTAACATTGTGTATATACAGTATGTATACATTATACACTGGACATATTTCTTTTACCCACAAAAAGAACAATTTAGAATATTAGAGTCAATGACCAATCGCTGAGTGGACAGGCTAGACAGTCCTGGGCTTATTGTCTTTAATGGTTGCCATGAATACAAATGGACTCTGTTCGTTATTTGTAAATGTATCAACATTATTATATATATATATAATTTTGTATTCAATGTAGTTTCTCAGTATTGCCTTTGTTTTTTCAATATGTCTTTTTCAGACTGGAAACAGACAATCGGCTGTCTGTCATTTCACAGAGAGATGCATCAAACTCAATATATAGCAGGACATTTTTTTTAAATGTCAGCTCTGACTATTATATCCTACCTAAACAATCATGCTCACGTTCAGAGCGACAAGAAGGGCTCGGAGAAAAAAGCGCAGGGTTGTCCAGCAAAAACGTTTCAACTTTTGCTGTAACGCAACACGACAACATCTGGAAAAGCCATTCAAATACATGCCAGTGCACATTCCTGGTAGATTACTTTGCAACATGAACACTGTATTTTTATTCACAATCATCACAATTAAAGATAAAATAGTTGCTGCTGTGATAACCTTCCACAGTTCTAAAATCTTGTCTCAAAGCGTTATAAACCGCTGTTTAGTGTTTGGGCATCTCATGAACCTTTTAAAAGCATTAATCTGTTACTCAAAGTAATAATAATAATAATAATAATAATCTTATAGATCACTTTTCAAAATCCACATTTACAAAGTGCTTCACAAAGACAGCAAAATAAAACATTCAAGTCATTAAAAAAAAAAAGAAAACAGATACCAATAAAGGAAATAAAAGCTCATGTAAAATCAGGGAAAGCTCTCCGATAAAAAATCCTTAAATCCTTTAAGGTTTCATCTAGCACTAACCAACTTTAATTCATCCATTACTTTGGTTATGGTGAACATGGTAAACATTATACCTGCTAAGCATCATTTAGCAGGTAGATTCGCCTCCTTGAGTGAATCCTCTGATCGACTGAAATGAATTTTTTTCACAGCAAAATTTCTGTTTTACATCCTGGTGTGTCGAGGCCTTGCAACTGAAAAGAACCTTCATCTATAGACCACCATCAGTTATGAATCCACTGATCACTCAAAAAAACTGTAATTTGCATCCCTTTTTCGTGGGCCGTCTGTGTCTACTCTTCTTCTTCTGTGCAGTACTTTGCTAGAAACAGTTGCCGTTTCACTGGAAATATTTTAAGTTGTTGATGGCAAACAAAAAATGGATGGGTGACAAATCAAAGGAGAAACCTGAATAAATGAGTGGAGAAACATTACATACATTCAGTCCACCAATAAGTAAAGACATTTTTTAAATTACATTCTTTGTCTCCAAGGTTATAATACCAGCCTGGTGTCATTGTGGCTCTCTCTCTCTCTCCTAGGATCCATGCTGTCCAGGTTTTGATTTGTTTTACCATTTTGCTGCCTACAACACTTGCACAAACATACATTCTTCACGCAACCATACATTCCACTTACTGATGCTCTTACCTCCCACACCTCATGCTTTCTTTATATATAGTTCTGTTTGTTTATTTCTAATAAAATCATTGGCACTTTAATCTGACTTGCCTCTCCTCTTTGTCACATGCTTGAGCTGGTTTGTGACAATATATAATATATAAATCCGTCATGCATGGACCATGTCTATTGTGTCAAAAAGTAAATAATAAGAGCTTCAACATTTTACAGTGTCTTTAAACTTTGATAATTCCAGTATAAGTCCCAGTTTCTGTCAAAGACCAGGGCTGTGTTTCATTGGTTGTTGAACGCGCCCTCTGCACTTCCCCTCAGGGGAATCCCTGCTGCCATCGTAAGTGTCGCTCCATTTGTCAGAAAAACTGAAGTGAACTTGGTGAGATTGACCCTCGGGGGGCTGAGAGAGCAGAGGTGTATATCGCCCACAATGCATTGCAGTCATGCATTTGGTGCAAGAAAATATATCCATGGTTAGGTGGCAGTAATGTACGTTAAATTCCGGTTGCTGACCATCGAAGAAGAAGATGAATAAATTGAGCAAGATAAGTTTTAGTTATTACAATGCCAGCTTGTCATCTATCTACAACTGTAAGTACACAAACATACTTTCATATATTCAACTTATTTGTCATAAAGTAAACCGTTTATAGCTCTATGTAGCCTATTTATCTCTACCCACTTTATCAGGCTGCGTGAATGACCGTGACTAGCTAAATGGTTAATACAGTGACACTGTTAGCTGCAATATTTACATTATGGCAGGAATCAGATGCAGTATTATGCTGTGTCTCAAATCGCGTGCTTCCGTACTTACATTTACTATTTTGAGTGCATAAGTGCGTTCACACTGACAAGTATGGCAAAGTGCAGTGCACTATTAGTCCCTCATAACTCATATCGATCAGAAAGTTGAGTGTGGAATGCTGCACACTTCTCACCCTCAGTGGTCGCCATCTTGGCTACATAGCGGAAAGGGAGGAACCAGCAACGTATGAAAATGGCGGCTGCGATTATTACGACTCAAAGTTAAAGCACGTTCACTTTTATTCAATTTTAATCAAATTGACTTGAAGTCAAGTGACCAACCAAACCGGCAGATATTTTGGCGTGCAGCAATCACGGTAAAATGTTGGAGATAATGGTCCGCCCGGTTGCACTTTGCCATTAAAAAGAAGAAGAAGAAGAAGAAGAGGTCAAATGTTGTGAAAGCCATTTCTGGTAAATGCAGCCGTGTTCAATTTGAGACAACACTACCCTGTCGAAATTCGTGCACTACACAAGACAGTACATAGTGTACGCAGTGTACTGCTTGTAAGTGTACTACCAGAAGTACACGATTTGAGACACAGCAATGGTTTCAAAGCATTATTGCTTATTAGCATTAACACAACAGACACACGTGCAGCTCTCTGTTGGTTTGTTGCCAGCATGGTTCTCTGATGTACTGACCCCCAGACTAGCGTTTACATGTTATGTTAATATTAGCTGATGGTGCTATTTGAAAGCCATACATAACTTTTTACTCTGACAGTGTAAGAAGAAAAAAGGGAGGACAAGGATGTTTTGTCTCATCTGAATGTCCCACTGTATCTTACTGTAAGCCATTATTCTGCTATGAACAGAGCCAGCTTGTTTTAGATACACTATGAATGAGTGTGAATAATATTCTTTGCTCTTGGGTAAAGAATATGTTCCCCTGAAATGAATTGTACTATATCAATAAAAATGTCTTCTTTTTTAAAATGTTCCTCTTTCCGAATGGTCACAGCACAAACAACATAAAGAACATAACACTTCAAATCAACACAGTCCTGTGATAATTGTTGATTCTGCAAAACGACTTCGTTGTCATTACTTTAAAAGCAATCAACCTAGTTACCATTTGTGATTACTGACTGAACACACCTTCATATCTCCTCACACAATCAAAACACACACACATACACCACAAGTATGTTCTGATTTTGCTGATTATTTCCAACCATTACATGTTTGATCTATTAATTTTTAAAATGATTTCTTTAATCAAAACATTTCTGCTCTCTTGCTGAAGTGTCCCGTGCTGTTGTCGTTCCTCTGTGTTGTGGATACTCCTCAGCTGTTGGTAGGTCGGATATTGAAGACATGCGGGAGGTCTGCTTCTGATCCTGCTTGATCCATTTCAAATTGTAAGGCCTCTGTTGTTCTTCCCAGACCTGAGAATCCTCACTGCTGCATCAACGTCCTACTGGGTCCATCAGTACTGTATTCCCTGAGATTACACGATCAATAGCATTATGAAAGCTCTCGGTGCCTCAACGAGGCAGCCTCAGATGTAAATGGACTGTATTACTGGCTGTGTTCCACCATGTCTGTGAAAAACAAAGACCCTTTAAGCTAATGAAAGTATAATGACACCCCTCAAGTATCCTTTCAGTGGTCTGTTGATTGATTTTATTGACTCATGTGTTGATTTAAATGAGTCTTTTCTTGTTTCAGGTATATGAATAAAGCTTTGTATTATTCCAAGCGGTTTTTCTTACTGGCTGTAGTCAAATATTTATATACATAGAGGATCAATAAGTAGAAATCTACTGCGTCGAGGGCTCAGGATTGTTATTTGACAGCTTATGATTAAGTTCTCCTTTTCAATGTCAACTGTTCCCGCTCCTCTATTAATTAGGAAGAAATCATTGCCTATAAAGAGATGCTTATTTTCCATATTTAATTTGTTCGTTGCTAGTATGAGCAGAGTCTAAATGAACTGCTTCACCTTCATCACTTCATTTTATTCAATCCCTCTCTGCATCTCTCGAAGCTTTCTGTCTGTGCAGAATGCAGGGCCAGCACAGGGCTGCTGACAAGAACACACACAGGTGTTGAGTCACTGAGCATTTTGATGGATATAATTATGGTATACATTCAAATGAGTCTTGACTCATGCCAGTTAACATAATTACTCTCCTGACGAGGGCGAGTATAACACATCTGAGCACTGAGCAAACACCTGGACAGTAACCTCATTAACACACACAGTGAATAACAAGCCACAGAGACGCAAAGACAGAGGTACGGTGCAATAGACGCGCAGTACCGGAGAATAAAAATGATCAAAATGTACTCACAGCTCCTGCTCAGCCAACCAGGAGTGTTTTTAGAAGTGTTTATGGCTCAATACATGTTCACCTGTTATTGGATAAAGACTGTGAAATAATCTGAGTGGCAAACCAAACCCGCTATAGAAGGCAGTTTTATTAAAGGTGAGAAGTCCTGAAAAGGTAAAGGTCATGGGAATGGACAGTGAGTGGTTGCAAAATCTGTGCAACCTATGCAAAACCTTCCGCCTCTCTCTGCTGCCTCGTATCACTCTGCTAAGCCCCTTCCACCAAACCCACAACTTCGACCGGCAGCAGAAGGAGTCGGTTACCCTGCGAAACCTTATCCCTCG